>VUQI01001175.1:14403-24702 GCA_015106735.1 Paratilapia polleni | reverse complement strand
AAAAAAAGGGAGTTAATATTCAGACCAGTACAAGACACAACCGGAGCTGAATACTAATCCTCACCGTCTTCTTTGTGGATGGGTGCCCAGATGGCATTGCATGTCAACTGGAGGTCAGCCATATTAGCCGTATGCAAACGGCTGTTACTGCTAATATGAGGTACTGTTAAAGACACTGTCCTCTCTGATACATGAGGGTGAAGTCTCTAAAGAGTTCATGTGGAGGAGCTGCTTTGAGTTAATGATGCATGTCTCATGGAAAAATCATTAATTTATCAAAATACAGCACTGACATGTGAGAGGATGGAGAGGATGATTCAAAGTGAGAGCTGCCTGACTGAGAGACACCAGCTGGATGCGTTTTCATTTTCTCTGTTAGAGTATTTACTGAAAGAGGACTGTGGCCAAGGATGGGTCAAGGCTGCTCCACTCAGCGGGTCAGGGGCAGCTTGGAGCGTCTGCAGGAGCAGATAAGAGTGAGTGGAGCTCCACAGCAAAAGGGCCATGCTTCAGGCTTCATCAGCCAACTTTAACCTCCCGTTCAAACAGACACACTCGGGAGCAGGCGGTGTGTTTAACACTGAGCTGCTGATTTACTCACTCTGCTCTGCTTGGACAGTTTATTTCTTTCTTTGTACTGTGCTGGTGTGGGACGGTGCAGCGGCTGAGTTATGGGTGGGAATCTTTGGCTGTATAACAGTTCAGCTGTGATTCTGAATCTGAGCTACAAAACAGGAAGGTGTGTTAGTGTATGCAGCATTTTTATTTATTCAAGATACCTGGATTAGCTTAGAAGCATCATTCTGTATGAAAATGATGACACTGGAGGTTTAATTTACTAATAAACCTTGTGGTTAAGTGTTTTTGGATTGTACGAGGCCATCACACCTCTTTTATAATAAAACGTTACAAGAGTTCACTAAACATTTGTAAGGTTTACTTTTTAGTGTCTCTGCAATCAGAAACTCACAAAAAGTCAACTTTATCCACAAAGCGTTCTTTAAAGATGAACTACAAGGCAACTCTTACATGTGTGCACTGCGAACCGTCCCAGTTGTGCTATTTTTCTTAAATGGACATACGGTAACTTTGTTTACTAAGTCATCCCTACCCTGAATAATGGGTTTTTGTGAAGTATTTTCTTATGCAAGTCCTGGTTGCTCATTAAAGACATCTGAGATGCCACGAGATAATCAATGCAAGTCTCAAGTTTGTCATCGCCTCATGTGAGAAACGTATGTGGGGACAGGAAGGTTACAGTGTGTTTGTGCTAACAAAGCAGGATTAATTTTTTTAAGCTGCTAAATATCTGGTTTTGTAATGCAACCACAACCAGAGCTAAAACATAATCATTTGTTGGTTTGTCAAAGTCAAAAGCAACAGAAAAGAAAAAGGTTTCAGAACAAGCCAGTTGTCCTTGACTTTGCACTTCTAGATAATTTTAATTTTAATTTTAATTTTTAATTTTATAATCAATTAATTAACTGGGTTATTTTATCAAAGAGAAACACCAGAACCTGTTACTTTTCTCTATTTTATATCATTGTGAAGCGAACATTATTTGGAAAGCTGACTGGACAAAAGAAGATACATGAAGATGTCTTGAAAATCGGGATGGGCATTTGTAGACCAAATGATCAATCGAGAAAAAAAATCTGCACTTTGATTAAATGAAAATTAGAACTCCTGGCTCTCTGTTTATAGCTGACGACTGGTTCCTGGTGTATATCTAGTTAATTAGTATTCTTTGCTCCCATTAGTAGTCACTTCAGTCAAACACCTGAAAGTTGAGAAAAGTTTAACTCAGTACCCACCCACTTCACAGCACTAACGGTTATTTTGCTGGTCATCGCTACAAGTGGCTGACATTCCACATCTCTTCCTTTAGTTTCAGCCCTAATTAACATGACAGGTTATACTGGGTCACATGACCAATAGAACCACACACAGTATGAAAGATGGAGTTAACTTCCAGGTCTGACAAGTGAACCCAACACGGAAGTGCTTTAAACCTCCAGTTCCTTTAATGGCCAGCAGGTGGCGACTCATCTTGTATAGAAGATACGGGAAAGCAGTCCTCGGCTAACTTGCTATCATTTTGTAAATTATGATCATTATTAGAGTCAGAAAGGAGGATTATCCAGGGTGCACTCATTGGCTAATGAGTTGTTATTAGCCAATGAGCATTCAATGTTCTCAGTCAGATCCACCCCTTGCTTCTCACATCTGGTTTCAAAACATTAAGATGACGACAGTGAAAACACTTTGCTCAAGGCTTCAAAATAGGAATTCACTAACCAATGAGAGACATGATGTCCATCTTTTACATACAATCTATGGACAGAAGTTAACCAGATGGTTAATTATGAATTCTTCACTTTGAGTTTTGGTGTCTAATTTTTATCAATCTGTAGCAAACAGCCTGACTTTTTAATTTGAATTTTTAGATGTGAAAATAATTGTTGAAAAAAACTTTTAGAAACACGTGATTGGACACATGATTGTTCTCTAAATGAAAAGCAATGAAGTTTTTTGAAACTGTCCTCCTGTTAAAGGTCAAACACAGGAACTAAAATTACATACTGGAATCAGGTATATTGGAGATAATGTCTCCGAAGTTCATGAGCAGGACTACACCCCAAACATTCCTCTTCCTGTCGTACATCTATAAATGCCTACTTCCTCCAAACACCCTGCCACAGCACCACCCAATTCTGGTCCCCCCCCCTCAAGACAAGTCCTCACGCTGTCTGGAATATGCTGAGGTTTCTTTTCTGGCCTGGCCACTCCTTCTGTTGTGGAACAACCACATCTGCTTTGAAGCAAAGGAATCCCACACCACTTAATCAAAGTCATGGGTCGGTGGTCTTCCCAAGCCTAGCAGATATACAACCACTACAACTTTCAAGATCTGAGCAACACTCAATCACTGCTTCCTGGGGGACCCTCTTTGGGGATCTGCCAGGCTTGGGAGCCACCCCAAATCCTCAGTGAGGCTTTTTCCCCAAACTGCGGCCTCTCGGCTTGCTCTTTGCTTCTCATTCATCTGTCATCTTTATTATCAATAAACGTTTTGTATTTGTATTTGGAGTTGTGGTCCCTGCTCGTGAACAGTTATAAGCTTGAAGTCCTTGCTTCTATTCTTTGCTTCTATTCATCTTTATTCTTACATTATGCCTCCCCTCTCTTGTTGCTACTTTAATTCTACTCACTACAGACATTAAACTGAAACCCACACACCATCTTCAGCTAACCTTGCACCTTGTGCTTTGCTCTTGTCGTCTTGCAAAAATAAATCATAGCATTCTAGCTGTAAAAAGGCAAGTAAGCTAGCTTAATGGACTGGCCTCACGGCTGGAATATGAACCTTTCAGGTTGTTCAGCGCCTGCTGCAGCCCTGCCTGCTAACCTTGAGGTCTAAATGAGGGGTAATACAAAAAGAGCAGCATGTGGTAATTACTGGATGAACAGACTGAGAGATGAGGAGGATTCAGTGAGAGAAAATGTGGCTGGATCAGGGTGAAATATCATCTCTGTGACTGAGATATGAAGTCATTCCATGGCATTACTTAAGCTTATTTCACACAATGGAGGCAGAGGATGTATCTGAATAGATCTATCATAATAAAGCTAGTTTAGTCAGTCACAAGCACCAAGACCTTCCTCAGAAAATCAAAACATCGACATACTCGTACGACAAAAACTTGATCTCTAAGCAAGCTAGGTTAGATCCAGTAACTCAAAATACACATCAAGAACTGGTAAAAAAAACCAAAAAAAAACAAGGTTTCTGTAGATAGCTCCCCCACTGGTTTTTGTTTGCTCTCATGACGTCTGCTGGTCGGGCCTATACAGTTTTTCTCATCTCGCAGAAGTCACGGGGGAGGGGGGACTTCCTTTGAAGTGACAGCAGAGAGGAGAGGCAGAGGCAGACGAAGCATCAGAGGTGGAGGTTTTAGAAGTGGAATACCTGCTGCTGGCCCTGGACTTTGGGGATATCCTCTTTTTGCTTGCGGGTTTTGGGCCTCTCCAGGCTGCCTTGTTGAAGGTGTCTGAGCCGGGCGGCGACGGTAGGACCCTTCGTCGGGCCGGGAGAGTTACTCCTGTTCTGTGGGAGTCAAGAGAGAAAGCACCATCATTTTAATTTGGATTGCTTAGGCGTATTGTCATGTTGAGTCAGCAAAGGGTCAAACAAAAACTGTTGCCATAAAGTCAGACACACACTGTTTCCTATAACACTGTATGTCACTGTAATCTGTGTCCCTCCAAATTAAACAACAATTCATGCTGAATTTCCACTTATTCTTTTGTCATATATTGTATATGATACTGATAATTAGCTTCATAAATGGTTGGGTATAAATAACTGTTGTTGACTATAAATGCAACCAGTCACGCTGTTGTCAGGTTATAACTTTGCAATTTCACAGAAAACAAGTGGAAAAATACGCAAAATACTGAACTCTGAAAAACTAGTGACAGTTGTAATGATTTATGCACAGCAGGTGTGTCTGGTAGTACTGTACCTTATTTATTTTTTGGACATGTGAGATGTTTGCCTTCAGGAGCATATTACGAAGCAAGATTAATGGGTTAACAAGGTATGTTGAGCCTAAATCCAGAGTTTTCAGTGTCATGAAGGTGTCTCTCTTTTAACCTGGCTAGATCACCATGGTAACTAATGCTCAACACATAACCTGGTCTGGAGCAGGTTATCTTCAGAGTTTCAGTTTAAAATTGTCTGTAAGGTCGTTCCATATGTAAATCCTAAAACCAGTCTCTACTTTCATCTTGTTGTGATTGTGATCTCAAATGCAGGAACATTCACTTCCTCTGCTAGTACACTTAGGGATACTGTATACAGTCACCATCCACTTTATTAGGTACACCTGTTCAACTGCTCGTTAACACAAACATCTGATCAGCCAATCACATGACATCAACTCAATGCATTTAGGCATGCAGACATGCTCGAGACGACCTGCTGAAGTTCAAACCGAGCATCAAAATTGGGAAGAAAGATGATTTAAGCGACTTTGAACGTGGCATGGTTGTTGGTGCCAGACAGGCTGGTCTGAGTATTTCAGAAACTGCTGATCTGCTGGGATTTTCCCATAAAACCATCTCTAGGGTTTACAGAGAATGATCAGGAAAAGACAAAATATCAAGAGAGCAGCAGTTCTCTGGGACAAAATGCCTTGGAAGGCAACAGTAACTCAAATAACCTAACAACCAAGGTACACAGAAGAGCATCTCTGAGTGCACAAGTCAAACCTTGAAGCAGATGGACTACAGGAGCAGAAGACCACACCGGGTGCCACGGCTGTCAGCTAAGAACAGGAAACTGAGGCTACACCAAAACTGAACAATAGAAAACTGGAAAAACTTTGCAAGGTCTGATGGGTCTCAATTGCGACATTCGGATGGTAGGGTCAGAATTTGACATAAACAACATGAAAGCATGGATCCATCTTGACTTGTATCAGTGGCTCAGGCTGCTCGTGGTGGTGGTGTAATGGTGTGGGGGATATTTTCATGGCACACCTTTGGCCCCTTAGCAGCATCAACTGAGCATCATTTAAACCCCACAGCCTGCCTGAGTATTGTTGCTGACCATGTCCATCTCTTTATGACCTCAGTGTACCATCTTCTGATGACTGCTTCCAGCAGGGTAACGCACCATGTCACAAAGCTCAAATCATCTCAAACTGGTTTCTCGACCATGACAATGAGTTCACTGTACTCAAATGGCCTCCACAGTCACCAGATCTCAGTCTAATAGAGCATCTTTGGGATGTGGTGGAACGGGAGATTCACACCATGGATGTGCAGCCAACAAATCTGCAGCAACTGTGTGATGCTGTCATGTCAATATGGACCAAAATCTCTGAGGAAGGTTTCCAGCAATTTGTTGAATCTATGCCACAAAGAGCCCAGTCCAACTCAGTGCTAGCAAGGTGTACCTAATAAAATGAGTATGAGTGCCAGCTCATCAGTTGATGGCTCAGCTGATACCCTTCCACACATCCATCTTGTATAGGGCATGCTATTTAAGCTCCTTTAGCCTGCATTCTTTCTCATTTCATTAATTAACGTCATATCTGTTGTCACTGATGTCTGCTGTTCTGTATGTTCTGCTACTCTTCTTGCCTGCAGCTTTCCATGTATGTGCATTGAAGGGTGGTGAGGTCCTCATACCACCAAATACAACTGAGTGTAGAAGAAAACAATCTTTTGAATAAAATGATCTTGACTGAGCTTAAATTGTTAAGAAGTGACAAAAAAAAAATCCTCCTTTCTAACTGGATTTACATCTATTACAGTGCTGTGCTGTGACAAATGATTGCATAATGGCTGTCTGTAGATTTTTTTTTTTTTTAAGAAAAAAGTGCACATGAACAGACATCCAGGGATGTGAAAATATTATGTTGCAAAAAAAGGGTAACGGTCTGCACACTATTTGACCCCAAGAAATAGTTTAATCCTTAAAACATTTATATAAATTAGTCCAGACAAACTGCCTGAAGAAGATCCAAGGGATTGAAATGAATAAATGTTTTAAGGATTAAATTATTACTTGGAGCCAAATAGTGTGCAGACCTTTCCCCTTTGTGTGAAGCTATGTGACTTCTCACAATACGCTTCTTTGCATGTCTTTCCCGACAAATCTGCATGTTACTGTATTCATGATTCAGATTCTTCTCTCGTGTTTTAACTTCTAACCTTTTTTTGTGTGAAGAAAAGCATGTCTGGGCAATGAAAATGGATAGAAATACTCTACCACAGCCAAGCACAGTTTTAATGACCAATATTAAAAAGAGACAGTTTATTTCTGCTGACATTAATCACTGTTGGCAAGAACTTTAAAGAGCTACACTGCTCTAAACACCTTCAGTGAACAAAAGCGGGATCTGAATTTAAAGCACCTGCATGTGAGAAAATAGATTCTTTCAGAGAAACATTTCTGTCTGCAGCTCTGAACCTGAAATCCCCTCCCTCGCCCTCCCTCCCCGTCTCGCCATCCTTTATTTTGACAGCTACCTGCTTAGTGGCATTGTGCGATAATTCCAACAAAAACAAGACCTCTTTTCTCAGCTCAGCGTGCCACCAGAGCTGTCAAGAAGAGCACTCACAAAACTAAATACATCATCTGCTTCGATCCATGCTGACTCACTGCACATCACATCACACCGTCAGTTACAAGGAGCTGCAGCGGTGGTTAACTGAGACTTAATGCAGGTTTTATAAACAAAGATCACAATATGCAAGACTGGAAGTCAGCAGAGGAGAGGAAACATTAACAGGGTTAGAAGGAGAAGAAAAGTTCAGCCACCTTATATTTATATTCTGCCTTCTAGCTGCAATTTGACTTTTAAATATAATTGCGATATTGGAAAGTACAGAAAAGCACATAAGTTTTGATTTTGTAGACATGATACCAGAATATCCAGAGGTTTTTTTTTTTTTTTTGGATATATTTCAATGAATTTTGACCCCACATAGGAGTGACTAAATGTTGGCATGACACAGAAATATAAACTAGCTAGTATGTTTTATATATAGTATACACTTTAGTCTACATTATCACAGAAACGTAATTAAGCAATGCCAAACAAATAAAACAAAGAATTTGATTCACATCCAGTGCTGTTAGCTTTGCAATTCTGATAGATTTCAAGACTTTTTTCCATTTTTTTCTGTTAAAAATGACCAACGTGACTCCCCCAGTGGTGAATAACTCGACTTTCTAGTCATTTAGCAGACAACAGGAGATTAATGTCATCTGTGTCTGCTAACTAGCTGACAATGGATGGCAGTCAGAGTACTGCAGGCACCAAGCAAGACATGATGCAGAAGATATGCTGTAGTCACATGACTGGTTAGTCTGCCCTTCCTGACAGAAAGTCCTGATTCTCTTCAACTCTTCAGTCTGACATGTGTGTTGGTGTCTTTGTGTAAATGACCCTTATTCTGCACCATTGTTTGTAATATTTGCATTACTCCAGTTTTGCACCACTTGCATAACAGAAACATCTGCAAACTCCCCAACTTCCTTAACCAGGAAGTGAAATTCTTGAAATTTAGAATCTCCTTCCACTAAAAATAAATAAATAAATAGCATGTTTTTTTTTCAATGGAAGGAGAAACTGGAGCTCCAAAAGATGATTTCATGCCAGCGTGCTGCAGCAGATTTAGATGATTATGGATCAGGATCTGAATCAGGGAAGTTTATCTTATATATCAATCCATCCATCCGTTTTCTTCCATTTATCCAATACAGGGTCACATGAAGCTGGAGCCCATTATAGGTCTGACACAGAGACAATCATTCAGACACACATTCACACCTACAGCCAAATTAGAATCACCAAGAACCTAATGCTAGTGCATGACTTTGGACAACGGGAGGAATTTGGAGAGAGCCACAGGTAAGGGAGAACATGCAAACTCCACATAGAAAGACCCCAGCCAGCTGGTGGCTTCAAGCCTACTTCACTGTGAGGAGACAGTGCTAACCACTGCATCTGTGCTTTTCTTGTCTAACAATTTTTAACTTTCATTTTTAAAATCCTGCCTAATCAGCAAAGGTTAGATTTGATTCAGATTGTATTTTTTCAACTTATATCAGTAAATATACAAGTCAACCCACAAGGACTCTCCTAGAGTAGCTTCCTTATTTATCTTACACTGGACCTTGGTGCTGCCCCTCAGTTTATCCTCTGTATAAAGCTCCTCCCCCTTGGCTGCACCTTCAAAACACAAGGTCTGGACAGCAGGTGATTGGGTCTTCTGTGTCTCATATCACATCAGGGATATCCCCTCTCAATGACTTCATACAGACCAAAGGGTAGAAAAAGTTGTCTGAAACGGAGTCTGAAGCCTGAGCTTTTGGCTCACAGGGACTACTTGTACACATTTGAAACTTTGGTTATGTTTAATATGCAAATCCACCATCCTAACAGCATGCGTATATATATCACAGACAAGAAGGGATGCATAATATGTCTAATTAAAAGCTCCTGTAGACCCAGTTATTGTATTTGGAAGTGTTTAAATGAATATAATTAAACTCAGTCCCAGCCAGTGAGCTGAAATGAAGCACCAGATTTTCCTCTCACAGTCCTGAGAACAAGCAGCTAACAATCTCCTCACAGTGTGTTTTTCTTCTCTAACAGAAACCTCACAGTGTAAGCCTGAACAAATGAATGTGAAAGGATCTGAATGCATAAACGGTGGGAAACACTGGTCTTTTCAAATCAAGGTCAAAAAAAGCCACCAAGTTAAAATGCTGTCTACAATTTAGTAAACTCAATTTTTACAGCTGCGTTTCCTCTCCTGCATTTTTTTATTTTCACTTTGTCCCTGAAAAAAGGCGTTGACTCTTTGTATTAGTCGTTATTAAAGCTTCAGCAGTAGTAGGAAATAAATAGTAGTAAATCAAAAGGGGGAAGTGAGTAGAAATAGAAGCAGAGTCCACAGGTGTGGCGGAGACAAGATGGCAGCTGGAGGTTTTTAATTTACCTTTCTGCCCAAGATGCAGGGAGAGGTGGGGGTGGCCTTTGGTGGGCTGCTGTACCATTTATTACAATCTTTTACAGGCGCTCTCTGAAATATCTTTGTTGTTGTATGAAAGACATGTTATCACACTGACAGCACATATAAAAACAGAAATCTGCCACACAAATCAGCTGAATTACTAATCAGCCAATCATCCAAACTGCTGTACCTCTAGCTCAGCAATAATCTTGTCCTCGTCGTCTTCGTCTTGAATAGCGGATGCTGCGATCACAGGAGGGGTCGAGGCAGGTCGGGGGGCGTCAGAAGGGGTCCGCCTCAGCTTCACGAGAGTTTTAGGCAGGTCTCCGTCTTCTTCCATCTAAAAAAAAGGACAAAATAAAAATAATAAATCTTCTAAGGACTGAACTGCCAGAGCAAAGTTAATATAAAACAAGGAACATTTTCCTTTTCTTCACTGCCCTATAGTGCTATTTGTCTGTCTAGACTATTTTGGTGTGAATAATGGTGGGCCCTCTTAGGGAAGGTAAAATGTTAGCTTGCTGCACGTTTGCTTCCTTTGGTTGGTGGATGTAGTTCGGTATAAAGAAAATAGTGCCATTTCCATCCATTAGATTCAAGAAAAGACAGATGTATCTACAGAATATATCTAAAAACAACTGCATAACTCATACCAAAAAAATCTAGATGGATAAGTAGCACTACAGGCCAGAGGGCAAATATATAAACTTGATTTATGGGTGAGCTAGAAAAAAAAAAAAAAAAAAAAAAAAAAAAAAATCA
>VUQI01001175.1:0-14383 GCA_015106735.1 Paratilapia polleni | reverse complement strand
AAAAAAAAATTAAGGGGGAAAAAAAAAAAAAAAAAAAAAAAAAAAAGCAGCATGCTGCTATGAGCCTGCAGCAAAGTCTCCAGAAATCTGCCAAATTTGAAAAGGTCTACATACTAATAGGGTAATAATTATGAAATTGCAATTATAAACATTCACAGTATTGTATTGCAGTCCCATAGCCATGTGGAGCTGCTAAAGCATGCTAAGCTGGTGAACGCTGTATTATCTCAAGAGCATTCGGGTAATAAGTGAAATGGAAAAAAACTTTAGTTTTTGTTCATGATTCAAACATGTCAGGTTAACTGGTGATTCTAAATTGGCTCTAGGTGGGAATGCAAGCGCATGTGGTACAGCTGGGATAGGCTACAGCCCCTGTCCCAGTTCTGTGGTTTAAAAAACAAATCAGTTTTCCCATATTTTTTGTTACTGATAAAAAAACAAAAAACAAAACTGAAACTATGGTCCAAAAATCTAAGTATGAACCAAACCACTGTTTTGGAGAATTATTGCACCCCTAAGCTTACATTTTTACTTTCAAATATGAGCGAGCTCTTTTAAGCTTTTTTGCATTAAAATATGAACCCTTCATTTCTTTAGCAGCCTCTTTTTTTGATGTGAAACTTTTAGTGCATGAAAATATTGACTGCAAAAGCCGGGGAATTGGTGGGAACATCGTCACTGGCCTGACATACGGCCCCGGACCATCAGTTAAAGAAGTAATAAACTGAAAATGCCCCATTCTTTTTCACAGAAATTTATTCAGTAGTTGGTTTTCTTGGTCACTGCAAGATAGGTTTGAGTCATACCAGGACTCAACATCCTATAATGTAATATAATGAACTATTCAAAGGATTTTCATTTGCTTGATTATTTTTCACCCAAATTATACAGATTATGGTCTTACACAGACAATCTGTCAGCCTTAAAGCTAGTGAATTAATATATTAATGAGATGAGATGAATAAACTTGTATTAAAGGGGAGCTAGTCTCATTTTTAGCTTCGTATTTTTGTTCCTGGACTCTGATAGAGAAGCTTTGCATGATTCACAGTTTAAAGTAATCCTTTTTTATCTTATACTGGGCTTGGGTACTGACTCTCAGTCCATCCACTGTCTGAAACAACCCTCTCCTTAATCCAGCTTTCTTCTGATTGGCTGCTCTTCATAAACAGAAGGTTGGATCAGCAGGTCTCAGGCTCACAGAGCTGGGAGCCTGAGATGACCATATTAGGGATATCCCCTCTATATGACTCATACAGAAACAAGAGTAGGAAAAAAAATACTGTCCGAAAGCAACTGTCTAAAGCAGCCTGAAGCCTGAGCTTTTCAGCAGCACGGTGGTTCAGTGGTTAGCAATGTTGCTGTACAGAAAGAGGGTCCTGGGTTCAAACCCAGGCAGGGCCAATGGAGTGTGGAATTTGCAAGTTCTTCCCATGGTTTGCTCCAGGAGCTTTGGTTTTCCCCCCAAAAAAACATGCTAGATTAATGTTGCCTCCCTGTGCCCAGGACACTCCGGAAAAAAAGATTTTTAAACAAAGGATTAAAAAAATACATTTTATGAAATGAAAACAAGGAAAAGCATAACAGTTCTACTTTAAACAAGAGCCAAATTATACACTACTATAATTTCACTACAAGTTAACACTACTAGTGTACAAATTGTATAAATTTACAATTTATACACAGCAACCAGTTCTACTTTAAACTGGTTGCTGCAGAGCTTTGGAAACCCGTAGCAGCTTCCCAACAGAGATAAAGAACTTGTTCTCTGAAAAGCTGATAGAATCAAAGACTGTATATTAACGATGGATGTAGGCACCCCATTTGTTTGTGAAGTCCTGTTGTGAAACCTTACATATATGAGCATTTCAGCTATCGCCATCTTTGGTTGGATCGGACACAGAGACCAGAGTACACTCCACACTCATAAGGTAGCATTTGTCAATCAAAAGGCTATTTGGTGCTAAAGTACACCCTGCTTTATCATCCCTCTGGAGACAACCGTAATTTACAAAATGAACATCATGCTGTATTCAAAAAACTTGAAACTAGTGACTGAAAAAAGTTACCATCAACTGTCTGACTTTTAAAAATATTTGGGATAGGAACAGTTATTAAGTTTAAAAAAACCAAAAAAACAAATAGTTTTAAGAGTCCTGTGCGGAACTACTTTAAATAATACAAAAACAAGGTGTGATCTGCAAACTGCACCAGGTAAAACTAGCATATCAAAAGTCGGGATCTTGGAAGAATAGTCGAAGAGTTCTCAGGACAAATCGAATAGTATTTTTGCTTAAAAAGCCCATCCTGGCTGCCTCTGCTTAAAAGCACTCCTGACAGAGTCTCACCTTCAGGTTCTTGGAGGTGACGATGACTTCTCCGGTACGGTTGGTGGTGAGGCCGTGGGCGGATGGGAAGCTTCGGCGAGGAGGAGGCGGAGGAGGAGACTTGGAGGGCTTTTCTGTTCGATACTTGGCCACACTGAGGTCCACTTTAAAAGCAAACAGAGTTTTAGTACCAAAATTACTTTAATATAAACTGAATGTAAACTTTAGCTATAGAAACAACCCACCTGAGCCTCGATGTGAACCCGCCCCCTCCATGCTGTTCAGCTTTTGGGCAGCGAGCTGCACTTTTCCAGGCTGCTGGTCCCCACTGGGTGTGGTGTTTGTAGTGGTGGTGGAGGTGGTGGCTGTGCTCCCAGTGGTCCCAGCTGCAGAAGAAGTAGCTGTGGTGGACGTTATTGGGATAGTGATCTGGGGCTTTGGGGGCACCACCGGCTTGTTTATGTGCCTGGCAGCGAAGTCAAGGTCCGGGATGGCCTTCATCAGCTCTGCCTGAGTCTCTTCCAGCAAGCGATTGATGTCCTGGGCGCTGAACTGGGTCAAGCTGGCACGCTTCTCCTCCCAGTCCCGCTCGGCCGCCTGACATAAATACAGATATAGATAAATGACATGCCTTAACATGCAAACTACTAAGAGGCAAAGCTGGAAACACATAACTGAGGCAGAGAAGCAGTTTGTTTTCTAATGCTGCATGGACAAATGGAATTATAAACAAACTACTGGCGTGTGAACACGGTCTCATGGAGGGATTTAAGTACCTTCAGATGCAATTTCAAATGTAAATGGATATTTGCCATCTGGCCGATCCTGACAGCGTTCGCATTAAGATTGTTCACAACAGTAAGATGAAGAAAAACAGCCATAATGAGCAGCTCATTACCAGTCGCACTTCGGCTGACACAGACTTATCAGGAGGACGCCGGCTTGGCAGCTCATCAAGAACTCGATTTCTAAAGGTCATCGAAGGCTGGATGTCCTGCTCGGGGCCCGAGGCGTCTGCGTCGCTGGCGGACACGGGCATCCAGTTAGCCAGGCCGGCACTGGTGCTCAGGTCACTGAGGCTGAGAGGAGGACTGTTCAGGATGTCGAGGTCAGAGCTACGACACAGGTCCTCAGCTCTTTTCTGCGGTTGGTTGGAGAGGTCCTCGGGGCCCTTCCACACCCCCTCAGTGACTTGTCTGTATAATACAGGGGGAGACAAAAGACTACAATACACACAAGACACCAGAAAGGTCCTAGATTAAGGTAAAAAGCTAAATCAATGAAGTTTATTATCAGTGACTAATCTGTTTTTGATTGCTCAAACATATAAGTAACATAAAAGTTGAGGTGATGTATTTAAAATCCTGGTTTTGCTCAAGCAACAATCTAAAATTGTAATTATTTGTTTTCAGTGACAGCAGTTTAACTTAATACACTGTCTGAACAAATCATACATTTCTTGCTGATTGAGTGCAAATAGTCACACATCAAAAACTGAGATCAAGAATTTCAGCTACTGAGTCCATAAAAAGGCAAAAACAGCGGCTAATATAAATTTGGCCGCCATAATCTTCAATTTAATTCCCTTATGCACTGAAACACCATCTCCAGCACTCCTGCTACGATTACATTCTCTTCCTGGAAATCTCGTTCTAAGCACCTGTAGGTGAACCTTCATTGTGTAAAACAGAAACCCTTCAACTCGGATTTTGTTTTGGGGAAAAGGAAGAAATCACAGAGAGCCAAATCTGGCGAAAAGGGTGGGAGATGAGCACAGATTATGTCGGTGTGCATCTTCAATGTGCTGTGAGCAGACACATGATGTCATGACCAAATTTTCTCCCTCTGACACCTCAGGATGTTACAGCAGATTGAAGGCTTTACAGTCTGACCCTGGAGGACAAATTCATGCTGCACAAAACTGTAAATATTGAAGAAAAAGACGGCCATGCTCCTGGTTGTGCCACCTTTGGGTCTCAATTAAAATCAGTTCCAGCAAACTTATTAAACTGTCTTTTGACCATTGTGCAATAAAAGATCAAGGACAAAACGGATACTAAAATTTGTTTGAAATTGCACCCAGTTTGACTTTAACCTTTTATTACGTAATATCTAGATGTTGTGTTCCCTTACCGTGTGAATACATTGGTGCATGTGTGTGACATTGCATCTACACAGAGCTTGAAATCACACCAGGCATGTTGCAGAAGTGAAGCACTCAGTCCGAATGGGGTCTTTTAATTTGAAAATGAGCTGGATTTTCTATGATATCCCTGGCTATATCTTCCTGCCCTCCCTTCAGGCAGTGACGTAGAGAGAGCCATTTCTCAGATGCTTCTAAAACGCGCTGCGGCAGGTCTGGTGGAATTATAGTCATTGTTTTGAGTGAACATGATCAGCTCCTGTGGCCATGTCAGCCAGAATGCGGCGCAGCTGCAGCCGGTACATTCCCGAGGTCATTTGTTTGTCTTTATAAATGTAACAATGTTTTCTGCCCTCTTCAAAAAAAGATTTTTGAATGAGTTAAATAAAAGATATGATTAAAAAAAAACATCATTGCAGTGGTATAAAGTGAACTTTAGATCACCACCGAGGTAAGCGATATATAACTCATCACATAAATGATCAAACTGCTGCATATGAAGAACCTGGAGTACTGGAGAAGAGTCTGAAACATATTTTAATCTCACTGACCTTGCATTAAAGCTTGAACTAGCCTGAACTTCGCCATGAAAACTGCCATCAAAAGTTAACTGAAATTTATAATCAGGTTTATGGGATTCAGACTATTTCATTTTAAGTTCCTGAACAGCTGCTCAAACAGTATTTAACTTTTAACTTTGACTTCTCTTGTTAAATTAAAAAAGGTTTTATATGCTGTAAAAACAAAGGCACTGTATCAGGACCGGAGGTCTGCACAACAGCACTAACAACATGCTTTGATGCAATGATTATCTCTCCAGCATGCCATCTGATGAACACACTGACCAGAACATTTCATCATTAACTGCATCAGAAAAAGGAGAGACTGCTGTGCCCGTCGGCTCGCCTCTGATGTTTCTCTCAATATTCACACAAGAGTTATGGGGGGATTATTCAGCATTTGGCAGCGCAGTTATACATCAATTCTGATTTTACTTCCTTAAATGTTAATCTTTACACATATAATTGGGAATCCCATAAAAGCTGTTTGCAGGGAGGCTTCTCTCCAAGTCATAAGAATACTGATTCAACATTAAACATAACTAGGAATCCCCTTTCAAACCTGGATCTTTATTTTAGATAACACACAAAATTAAAATCAAAGAACTGCAGAACATTTATTCAGTGAATCTTTGCTTGATGGATGTTCAGGGGAGATTAACTATTAGCTTCATCCCATTACTGCACAAGCTTTTGTTTACATGAAATCCATGTAGATGTGAATATGTGTTGGTTTCAGCAGCGTGTTTCCAAACTTGTATCTGCCGGGTCCTCTTCAGTGAATGAAAATTAAATCTGGGTTTATAAACACATAAACACACTCTCAGACACATCCTGTGCTTGCAAACTTGATTTCTTTTTAAAACACTGACTGTAATTAATGCAGAAATGTCAGTGTGTGACATTACTGAAAAAAACAAAATAAGGAACAAGCCACTTGGTGAGGTCTCAAGTGGCTAACTTGTTTGGCTCATAGACTGTATATAAAAGATGCACGTAGCCACTCCCACTTTATCATTTGGTTTACCAAGTCCTGTTTTTGAAGCCTCAAGGTGAACATTTGTTGTCATCCTGATGTTTTGAAACCAGACATGATGAGCCAAAGACGGATTTGACTGACTAGCTAGCCACGCCCTAAATTATAGTCTACTTTATCATCGTGTCTGTAAGAGGTGTGATAAAAAAAAAACTCCAGGAATGGATACATAAAAATCAAAAACCTTATCTGATTAAATTTTAATGATGTCCTGATCAGGATTATGTTCTTGGGTACTTCTGGACTGTTTTAAGCTCAGCTGTTGTTTTATTTCCAGAAGACTCGTTATGACCATTTGCACAGTGTACTCAGCAGTTTCACTATAGACCACAAAATTTCACAAAGTGACTCGATTATTCAGCAGTCTTCAGTAGGAAGAGTCCACAGCTTCCAAGCTCGAAGGCAGCTCACCCACCAGGCTGAGACTGCCAGCACAGAGTTTTACTGTAACTTCCTGAGGTGTCTCAGGCAGAACATTGAGCACCAACTGTGGTGCGCGCCAGCACACAGCAAATTAAAAATGCAGAAGTATTTTGCTCTCACCAACACAATCTCGCTCACCACCTGGACCACTCACCAGTTTGCGACCCTGTACTTGGTCCACTTCCTGAAAATGAAATTCAAGTTGAATGATTGCCGTTTTGACACACTGGAGGTGATCCAGAACACACTGCAGAGGAAGACGTATAAGGGAACTTCTAAAAAGAGAAAATGACCTTGAACAAGAGATCGAGTAAGATTTTTGATTTTTATAGGCTCATTCCTAAAACTTTGTTCACATGTTGTAAATATACTGTATTTGAACATCTTTGTGTAAATCACTTTTACAATCTAGAAAAAAAATCAATATAAATTTTACTTTTCTCAAATTTTTATTTTAATTTTTGCATCGTGACTGGCACTCCTGAAAAGATTTTGGCATTATGTAACGAACCTGGCTGTATTATTTAAACCATATTATTTAAAGTATGATGACTGAGGGTGTGGTTTGACAGAAATCTTAGAGAAAATATTTAAAACAAGGAGAAAATGTGGTGTGTGAGTTGACCTGGTTTAATAACTAAGTGAGGCATTTGACAAAACTGAGGAGTGTTTGATTTGTGTACCTGCGCAGTGTGCTGAGAGTGTCAGTCATGGTGTTGCAGCGCTTCAGCAGGATATCCAGGCGGTGAGGCTCCTCTTTCAGGAACTTCACAGCCTCCACCTCCACCCTCAGCACCACCCGCATCTTACTCTGCAGGCTCGGGAACTGGTCTGTATGGGCGAAGAGGAGGGGGAAGAGTGAAAGGAAGGAAAAAGGGATCAGTAAAAAGAGAAAGTGGTGTGTTAGAGAGATATGTTAAAGTGTTGGCGTGAGGAAAAATGGAGGCGCAGAGCAAGGACGGTAAGGAGGACAGCGGGAGGGGGTGGATTACAGGAAGGAGGACATAAAGGGAAGACAGCATGCTGTTTCGAAACCCAGGATTTTCTATGAGTTTCTATGGGTTTCTATGAGGACGACTCAGCGGGGGTCAGTTAAATGAGAAGTACGGACATGCTAGGTGTGTAGTAACATAAGCAAGGTGTGCGTTTGTCTGTGGGGACAATTCAAAGATTCACAATGTTGGAGACGCGGACTTGTTTGGTTCTGTTGTTATTATACTTAGTTTTTCCCTCCTTTTTCTTGTTGAATATTGATTGATAATTTTTTTTTATCCTCAGGTCTTATTTTACTAGTGTTTGTCATGAAAAAGGTTCTTTTTCATGAGCCTTCTGTGTTCCCCTCTGTCTGTGTGAGTTTGGTTTTGATCCATCTTTTATTTCCTGTTTTATTTTTAAAGTTAGGTCATGTGGTTTTCTGCATTTTTCTTTCCTCCTTTGTTCTTTTCCCACTCTTGTTAAAGTCTGACTCAGTTCACCTGTTCCTTAAATTCCTTCTCTTCCTAGTATGTATTTAGTCTGCGTCTTCTCTGTTGGATTATGTGATTTTTTTGTATCACTCATTGTCTAACCTGCCTCATGTTGTATTTAAATTCCTTGTTTTCTGTCCCCGTCCAAAGCTGCGTAACAGTGTTTTATTTATTTTTGTGTTCTTAATTTCACAATAAGATTAACTGATTGGGAAAAAAAAATACTAATCGTTATTACTGATAAAATAGTGATCAAAGTACAGTGTTAAACTTGCAGGATCCAGGTGGGCATACTAGTCTGCACAATCTAATAATGAGCCCCACAGAGATTTGGAATTAGTCATTAACATTCAGGACAGAGAGAAAAGTACACAGGTCAAAGCAGCAGGACAAGAGGCTAAACCTGGAACTTCATGAATATTAATTAAAGTATAATAAGACTCATAAATATTAATCTGCATGTTTGCATGACATAAAAAAATGGACAAACACGTAGTATTTCAGCAGTGTTAGCCTGAACTATGACCTGCAACTACAGTACTGTACGGGGGGAGGTTTAGTGTTTCAGTGTTTCGACATTTGTAAAAAATTTGATTATTTGAGTAAATAAAGTCATATTAGTAAGTATTTACACCATCATTTAGTCACTTTACTTGGCACATTACATAAGCACATTATTTGACTGGCAGTAAATGAATATTCAGAGAAAAATATACAACTTGCAAATGATAAAGGTATTTTGTGTCTTTTTTTTTAACTAGTTAAAAGCCTGTAGGTTTATATATAAGCTACTGAGCTCATTTCAGTATCATGCTCATTAGGTATTATAGGGAATTTAAGCTTCATGAAGAAGTAATTTATTTGTTGTATTTAATGGAGCCAATATAAAATTAAAAGATATTTTCCTTTTTGCTATCTCATAAAAAATTCAAAACAATGTCGTAATCTCTCAATACTTTGTGCCATTCCTATGCGTTCTCTGACCCTCAGCCCCCAAAACATTTGTAATTATGATACAAAGCTTTAAAAGCTTTCAGTTTCCTTTAGATACAAGGCTCGTGGAACAACAGTGTTACAAAGTGAAGGTAAGCCTGGCAGTTATCTGAAACCATTTTCCTTTAAATTTGTTGCAGTTTAAAGTTAAAAGCACAAAAAGCTATGCAGCAGCTGAGAGGGAACCTGGTGAATAACTTTTCAACATGACTAAAGGAGACACAGAAGAGCAATCAGTGGGTGGGGCATCATTTGCATGTAGGTGCGATAATAAAAAGTATTCCCTTGTTAAGCGTTGATTTCATTTGATTTGTTAATTTCATTAGCTATGTACAGGTACAGATGTTCTTCTAAAGGATCCAAATCAGCTTCAATAAAATGATCAGGCTAGTTGACATATAATGATCTGCTACAGATAGCTACAGAGATTTGGTTAGGCTAATATAATCACATTAGCATAGGGAAGATATAGGATGAGGGTTAAATTGTTCTCAATAAAAGATCACGTTGAGAGTCCTCGATGGGCAGAGACAAATGCAATCAGATGGCAGGAAGAAGACCCTGAAAACAGACCAAACTTTAGCTGAGAGAAGGTCTGAGATGAGCCCTTCCACAATACAAGGTTAGTCATTAATATGCTGCTGTGTGGTCCGGATTACTCGCTATGAAAAAGTCCTGATGCTAAGCTTAACATCCATGCTGAAATCTTAGTCGGCCTGAGAGTGATTCTAGACTGTAGTGTACACCGTCACATTTAAATTACTTAAAGATGTGCCGCACGTGAATAGTGCTAATAGAAAGCTGGAGAGGCCAATAATGACAACTGGAAATTTCTGGGGTGCTCGTTTCATGTTAATGAAACAAGAGACAAAGTGCTGCAGCACATTAAAGAAAACGAGAGGCTCATCCAATGCAGGAGACGCCTGGATCTGGAAACAGGGTCGATACATCATCACTTAACAAGCAGATAGGGTCAAGGGATCAAAGACTCAAACACAGACGGGTAAAATAGAGGGTCAGTGGGGAGTCAAACATTCCAGTTGTTAGGGAAGTGGCTCCTGATCAGTAAGGTCACATGTAGTTTAGCTCCTATATGTGAGAGGGGGAGCCAAGGATTAAGTACCGCCCCTTTGTAGGCAGGGTTGGGTCATCCCCTTTTCCCTTTATAAGCACATGTGTAGGTAATTAGGACCTCTTGTTGTTTGAATCTGGAGCTGTGTGAGAGTCCCTGGTGCAGAGTGGTGGTGTGTTTAACCTTTCTGATGGTGTAACAGCAGATTGATTTGGGTGCTGAAGAGGTAGGCCATTGACCAACTAGTATACTGTTTGGGTCAGTGTGGAGCTTGGTGCTAAGGGTTATGCTTTAACCTTTAGGAGAAGTTTCTGTTTCATTCCTGTCGAAGCTCGTAGTGGACCCTGCCACCTCTTCCCGTGATAGCTGTTCGGGTGGGACCCTATTTTGGAGACGGGTAACGCAAAGAGGATTGTAAAGTAGGAGGGATATTCCCTCTGAGGTACCCGTTCATTTAATATATTCATGGCTTGCTTTAATTCAGATCGCCAGGCTGCTGAGCCGAGGTCATCGCGTATCTGCGGCTGATTTAAATAGTTTTAACCGGGTTTTAATGTGCCAGCTCAGAGCTGAAGACTTTTGTGTGTTAATCCTGACATAGCACATTGTATTTTAGGAACTGTGGAGGACGGAGACCACAGCGACTAGCCAATTGTTTGTTTAGGGTGGCCTAACCTTGTTTGTTTTTTGTTTCAGACAGTGGAGGTGCTGTGGGGAATTAGTGTGGTCTTTCACTGCTTCTTGCATGTACCTCAGTGAGCCTGAACGGTGGTTAGAGATTTTTTTTTTTTACTGACTTTGCCCCTCAGGCTGCAGCGTAGGTTGCCGTGCATTTGCCGTGCGGTTTTTGTTTTTAGATATATATGTATAGATATATTCCCCGCAGCAATCATCCTGTCTGTTTTAATTGTTAGGCCACTCATTGCAGTGCAGCATCATTTGTTTTTCTTAGGTTTATTAAATGATTTAAATACTATATTTCTTTTTGTATTTGTTTTAGTCGGTACTGACTTTATATTTTGTATTTTTAATATTAAAATTCAACTTTGTGAACTGAATGCCTATGGCTCTCCCTGCATTTAGACTGTGTGTTGGTTGGGACTGGTGGTGAAATAACCGTAAAGTGGGCGTTTGCGTGCGCTCGCCACACCTGCATAGTGCGTCGGGCTACATATAGCTATACATTTAACTGCTCTCAGGGATTATTAAACAGGATTTTAAAGGGTCAAACATTCAGAGAATAGGGAGTCTCTCGATACTCTTCATCACAAACAAGACATCCCAGATTTGTTCATGACAGCGCTTACTTTTGAGCTCAGTGAGCGTCTCTCCCAGCATCCTCAGCTCTTTGCTCTTCTGCTCCACGTCTTGCTCCGTCACCAGCCCGTGATTCACAGATGAGTTCCTCTGCAGCTCCTCCACAGACTTCTCCAGGTCACTGTGGAGGACACTCAGTACTCATATCACTCAGTACTGAGTGTGACACATAATGTTGCCCCACTCAGCCTAATTTTCACCATGATGGATGACCCGTCAAACCAGTTACTCTTGACTCTTGTAGAGTCTGTCAAGAGATGGTTAAGCATTAAAACACTAAGCAAACAAATAGTTATAAGTGATTAATTTACAGTGATATGCAGAGAGGATCACGAAGGTTTTTTTTTTTTTTTTTCTTTCTCTATACAGCTGCAGATTGCAGCTACATTAACACTCTGACTCATAGCAACATCTGCTTGTTTCTTAAATATCTTGCTTTCGGTTTATCATGCATGCAGCTGGGTATTATTTACAGCCTGAAAACAACACAATTTTTTTTTTTTTCCCCAACACTTCACTTTGATTAATATAAATTTCCTTTCATTTAATAAAACCAATCGTTAAGATTAAAATTTCAAATTTATTCTATATTAAGTCTAAAATATCCCTGCCTTTTTTTTTTAAACAATTGTCAACTGGGTAAACACTTTTTCTCCTCAGTGAAAAATGTGAGATCTTTAAATATGTAAGTGTCTTTCACTTTGAAACTCTTCAAAACATAATCTCTTCAGGTTCACATTAAAATCGGTTAATATGAAGCGAAGGTCATTGTGCACGTCCTGCAAATTTTAAGAGTGAGGATAACACTTGTTTTATTGGTATACTGGACTACCACTGGCTTCCAAAACCTTTACAAAATAGTCCCAAACTGTGCTTGAGCATGCAGATGTCTTAATATCAGTTTTAAGATGAGCTCATAGATAATTTTCTCCTTTAGTAGACGAATGGAAATAAAAAAAAAACTGTAGTGTCAAACTCTAACCAGAAAACAGGTGAAATTTAGGTTAAACATAGAGGAAAATCTTTGTGTGCTTTTGCTCACCAGAGCAACCAAGACAAATGACTTGTATTTTCTGTGCTTGTCACATAAAGTCAAATGTCTTCTGAACTCACTGCAGCTGCTGGATGAGCAGCTCCTCCTGGTTTAGGTATTTGAGCCTCTCCTCCTCCACTAGGAGGCGCTGTCTCTGGAGCGGGTCCTCCTGGGTGCGCATGGCATCCAGCATCATGAGGCTCAGTTCAGACTCCGTCTGCCTCAGCAGGGAGAGGACCGAGTCCTGGTTCTCCAGCTGGGAAACCGAGTTACAAGTCATGTTTTTAACCAGTTTACATACATTTACAATACTGCATGAGTGTGCATACCCAAATATACAAACTGCACTTGTCAGTTTATTAGGTACACTTACTCAAGTTTAAACTTACTCATGAGGGAACAAACAACATCTGGTGTGTTGGTCTGTTTGGAAAAAGGAAAAACTCCCCAATAATCCTTTATCTTAATCCGTATCTTAAGTTTGCACAAGCTTTCTGACAGAAACTGCAATGTGAAGGGAGAGGGGAAGTGTGGGTGACATGCTAGTTTGCATGCATCTTTTGTCCAGTGTATCCTGATATAATTTATTGCACCTTTAAAATACTATTGACAGACCCTAACCCTAGAAATACAACAAAAAGTTTAAAACATGAGAGGAAACAAGGGCCAACAAAACTTGACAGAGAACTCTTAGAAGAAATATTTATGAGAAGACTCTTTCACAAATCTGATCTCTAAAAGAAAAGGCTTCCCCTCAGTCCTTTTTTGAATTTTTTAAACATGAGTGTTTGATGATCTGAGGCAGCAGCTAGGAGTGAGACATTATTGGCTCAGTGAAGAGGTGCTAAAAAATGTAAAGCCTTCCACTAAGATTTTAAAATTTACTCCAAAGGAGGCAGTGTAAAGACATTTTAAAAGGCCTGTTTGAGGGCTTTGGGTTTTAGAAGATTCGGGTTTAGGTTAAGGTTAGGGTTTGTTAGCTCTGATAATTAAACTTGGGGTTAAGAGGCTTGGGAATGCATTAATGCCAATGAATGTCCTCACAAAGACAGCCAAACCAGCATGCCGGAGTGTGTATGGTTGCCCCTCCCCTACACACAGAGTGGAGCAGGTAGCAGTCACTTTAACTGAGAACAACCTTTGGTCAAAATAACAACTGCTCATCTGAATGATGTCAAACTTGGCACTGTAGTTACTTAAATCCCCTGGAATACACTTGCTAAGTTTGAAGTGCCTTGGAAGAGCTGTTATGGAGGCAGGCAAACAACAGACAGAGAGCAATTTCTCAAATTAGTAGTAAGACTGTGTTATACTGCAATTAATTTCAATAAACAGCCTTTAAAATGTCCATGAAGTGAAATCAACACTATCCTGAAGGCAGGAGGGACTGCAGATTTAACTGGGTGTACCTAATAAAGTGGCACTTGAGAGTATGTAACGTTAGGTCCATAGTATTTAGATGATGACATAATTTTTTGTAATTTTGCCTATGTTCACCATGGCAGTAGATTTTAAGTCAAAGAATCAAGATGTGATTTAAGTGCAGACTTTCAGCTTTCATTCAAGAAGTTTAACTGAATCGAGAGGGCGCTCTCACTTGGTGTGGACTGGGTATTGTATCACTTCCTGTTCCTGTTGCATCGCACAGTGGTGCTTGTTGTGTAGCCTAACTTGTGTAGCTTGATTAACTAACTACGAACTTTCACATATTGATTTATTTTCATAGTATAACCTACACGTGCTTTATTAATAGCACACTTCTGGTGAATCACCTGCAAATTATATTCATATCATTCACTCCTTGTGTTTTTAGGGATCCGCTAGCTTAGCGTAGCTTTTAGCTTAGCTCGTAGCCGAATCAATATCAGCATGGCTTCTCCTGTCTCACCTCTTTCCTGCTCTGTGTGTCTAATGTTTAGTTATTCCTCGGCCTCCTTTACTGATAATGATACTTGTAATAAATGTAGCCAGTTTGTAGCTTTGGAGGCCAGGCTCAATGAATTGGAGACTCGA
>VUQI01001172.1:73895-90398 GCA_015106735.1 Paratilapia polleni | reverse complement strand
CCGAGCAGCTGCATCCAAGCCTTACATCACCAAGTGCAATGCAAAGAATCAGATGCAGTGGTGTAAAGCACGCCGCCACTGGACTCTAGAGCAGTGGAGACATGTTCTCTGGAGTGACAAATCACATTTCTCCGCCTGGCAATCCGATGGACGAGTCTGGCTTTAATGGTTGCCAGGAGAACGGTACTTGTCTGACTGCATTGTGCCAAGTGTAAAGTTTGGTGGAGGGGGGATTATGGTGTGGGGTTGTTTTTCAGGATTTGGGCTCGGCCCCTTAGTTCCAGTGAAAGGAACTCTTAATGCTTCAGCATACCAAGACATTTTGGACAGTTTCATGCTCCCAACTTTGTGGGAACAGTTTGGGGATGGCCCCTTCCTGTTCCAACATGACTGCGCACCAGTGCACAAAGCAAGGTCCATAAAGACATGGATGAGCGAGTTTGGTGTGGAAGAACTTGACTGGCCTGCACAGAGTCCTGACCTCAACCCAATAGAACACCTTTGGGATGAATTAGAGCAGAGACTGTGAGCCAGGCTTTCTCGTCCAACATCAGTGTCTGACCTCACAAATGTGCTTCTGGAAGAATGGTCAAAAATTCCCATAAACACGCTCCTAAACCTTGTGGAAAGCCTTCCCAGAAGAGTTGAAGCTGTTATAGCTGCAAAGGGTGGGCCAACATCATACTAAACCCTATGGATTAAGAATGGGATGTTACTCAAGTTCATATGCATCTGAAGGCAGACGAGCGAATGCTTTTGGCAATATAGTGTATTTCAAAAAGCTAATAACAAGCCAAATCATGATCAGTCGATAGCTAGTAGTTTTGAGAATCCAAATGCAAAGCCTCTTTCACTCTCCACATGTACTGTTTACCTGCATGCAACCTGCTCAAATGTGAGCGGTCAACAGAACTCATACAACGAAAACCAGAAAGCTTTTGGGACCAAAAGTCTTGTCATTTGCCCACAGATTCTGCATATTCATATGCAGATATCTGTTTATAGATATTTACCTTGCTGTAACCAGAAAATATTTTGTCTTTTAATTGCATTGATAACACACATACCCCACCTGTGAAAACCTGTTCCCCCCTTGTTTAATTTGTTCTGAAGTGGACCTCGAGTGGCACAGCTCTTACACCATTTGTACGCTGCATTTTCATAATTTACCATCTTATGTAGCTGTCCACTCTCCTCTCGCTGTCACAGCATCTGTCCTACAGGACTTGTAAAGTGTAGTACACATTTTTATCAGTAACTGGTAACTTTTCAAAGGCAGGCCTCATGAGTCATCCACAGAAGCTTGATACAGTTTGTCCATGCGAGTGTGTGTGTGTGTGTGTGTGTGTGTACATGCACACGCTTTCTTACACACAGGCACACAGCAGAGATATATATTTTTACATCCCTGCATTGCAGCGACAGAGAATTTGTGACCTTGTTCTGCTTCACTCTGAGAAAAAAAAAAGGAATTCAAAAGGAGTCATGATATCAAATGCCTCAGAAATACATTTGAAGAGATTTGAGGGAAAAGAAACAAACAAAAAAAAAAATAGGGATCGTGTCCATGCCATTGATGATTCATTGTCTCTGTTACTAAAAAATAAATTCCCTTCACAGCCAGTGATTAGTTGGGGAACAGTTGGTGAGCGAGGCACACAAAGCGCTGCATATGGCTGTGATGAAGCCACATGAGCTTCGGTTAGTGGCTCATCCCAGTAGTTTTTATGTTTTTATTTATTTATTTATTTTATATTCTTCCACCAGAGGGGAGCTCTGACACGAAGAGGGATCAAACAGCACATAAAAGCTACATCAATAGTACAGGGCTACAAAATGATAAACAGAGCAGCCTCCTCTGCTGTAAATTCACAGGGTGCGTCAGTCTTTGTAAAGGCACAGGTTAATGTACGGGAAGATGAATCCTATTGATGTGTGATTCGACGCGCTCCTCCGAGGTTAGATGGAGAGATTGATCTAAAACTGAAAGACAGCATGAGGGGAAGTCAGTAAACACTCAGCTTCAGACTGAAAAATACTCCTCTCTCGCTCTCTCTTTCTCTTGCTCTCTTTCAACCAGCCTCTCATCTGTGAGATTACTGTTCCCATGGCAACGCAGCTGATTGCACGAAAATTGCTGTGGTTGTGGGAGCCATGGCAACACATTGCATTAAATTATCCTGCCTCCTTATGTTGCAGTTTTACGTACGCTTACTCACGTCACCCTGTCATGACGACACATGCTCTCAGTCAGGGCGGCTAGTGGTCACATGGGTTGTCATGGCGTAAGGATAGCTGCAGTTTGGAAAATCTGGAGCCTCCACCAACACCACGTTGATATTTTTGGCTCCTGTTATAGTTTTTCACAATTGGTAAGACACATTTCTAGAAAACCTTTTGCCAAAACTATAAACACAAAATGTAATTTTCAAACTACATTCGCAAAATGTCAAAACAAAACAGTTTTATCTGCAGTCAAACTAACCTAACTACTGTGCACATAAAATTGAAAACACAGTGTTTGGGGCCTGTAGCACCAGAATAAATGTTAAGTCCTACCACCCTCGTGTGGGCGTCTAGCAATTCTATAAAAATTAAACATATATAAATATGTATACACATGCATTAAACCAGAAATGGATTTCCACTTCCCACCTCCTCAACCACTCATGAATGTGCCCCCTTTTGTATTTTTCTCATGCAATATAATTCTAAAAATTACAGTTATTTTGTTTCAATACCCAGGGATTGGACCGCCAGGGTCTCCGCCTTCCACTGCCGCGTAATGCACATTGCACCCAACCCCTACGGTGCCTCCTGCTGGTGGTGGGTCCACAGCCGGGCAGGCCCATGTTGCTTCTTCAGGCTGTGCCCAACTGAGGTCCAGCCACCAGGCACTCTCCTTTGAGCCCCTTCCCCAGGCCTGGCTCCAGGCCATAACCCTGTCCCGGGCAGGGTGAACTGGTCCTTTTGTTCACGCTGGAGAGATTATATCTCTCGGCTGGCTTGGTGTCCCCCCAGATGAGCTGGAGGAGGTGGCCAGGGAGGTCTGAGCTTCTGGATGGATGGACAGTTATTTTGTTATTGCTTAGGCACTATCTTTAAAACTTTACGCTATCATTATTATTATTATTTTTACAACACTGCTCACTAACCACCTTACATCAAAGTAGCAAAACATGTCTTTTGCAAAATCGTGCAATTCATGGAAAGTTTGCCAAACTCTTGTAAAAAAAAAAAAAGGGGATTTTTGCTTCAATACATTACACACAACCCATCGTTTGAACAAGAACATGAAGCACGAATAATGTATGATAGTCACACATGGCTTTTCCTTACTCTGAATGCAGGGCAAAGTGTGCAGTAAAGTTTTTCATATACGTGGCAAATGTGTATTCTGAATATAAAACACCATCACTATAAATATGTGGGAAACAGTTGTTCTTCTAGCGCTCTTCAAAAAACAGAAGGGCAGTGGAAGAAAAAAAATTAAACCGCTACAACAGAAAATTTGGCTAAATTTCATCTTCTTTGTAGGTCAGGCCATAAAACCTTTTTCCACATCACTGAGCGAAGCAGCATGGGAAGTCTTCCTTCCAGTGGGTGTATAGCAATAAGTTGTGTTTACAGTTTTGCAAAAAGTGTGTTGTAAAACTCACCAAAACAGGCACTTAGGCCATTTTCACACCTATAGTTCATTTACTCTGGTCCAAATCAGTTGATGAGTTTCTCATCATTTGGTTTATTTTCACACAGAAAAAAACTCCACGTGAACCAAAATGCGTCACTACAAACCACGTGAGAACATTCAGTCTGCTTATTGGCCAGATGTGTCTGGGGCAGGAGCAACAAAACTGAATAAAGGAAGAAGGTCCTGTTCTCTGGACTATTGGATAACATGGAGAATTTAGTCCTCACCTTCATATTTATCCGGGTAATATTTTACAGTTTGTGTACTCTGCAAGTCTGTGGTACTCATACACCTGGTAGTTGGGTCGGATCGAGGTCGGATCACGTTCTCCCCATAAACGAACCGCTCTGGACTTTGTTTGGAACTGGACCGAGGCCGCCTCCTCCAAAGAATCTTGGTGTGGCTGTTTTTGGTCCAAACCTGAGTGTGAGTACCATGTTCACATCTACATAAACGAACCAGAGTTTGATTGAAACGGACTGAACAGCGCAGGTGTGAAAACACCCTTAGTCATCGAAAGTTTGAGAAGCACTGTGTTATGGTTTCAGAGACTGTGCTGTTGACTGTTTATTCAGAAAAAACTGTAAATATGAATCAAGTAAACATTATGTTGCGTGAAAAAAATCCGGAAAGAGGCATCTTTCGTGTTTGATTCTCCTGGGAAACATTTATTAATGGAGAGAAGGGGATTTTTTTTTGTTTATGCTGGTTGTTGATCCATGAGCAAGAACATGTTGCTCAAATTGCATCTGAAATTATTGTTCTTGGTCGTGCTTTTCCTCGTCCTCCTCCTCTTACACAGTCTTCTTTCTCTGCCTCTCAGATTGCTTGAATCCATTGTTGGTATGAACCTTCAGCTCTCCCGTGCCACCTGTGCACTCCTGCTGGCTTACACTCAACATATTGTTACCAACAAGCAGTGAGATCTGTGCTGTAGTTGTGGTTAACATTATGCATCACAAGTGCATCGTGCACCGTGCAAATTGTGTTTACAAATTGCGTTTTACCAGGTGTAAATTTTTAAATTCTTTGCCAAAAAAACATGTTGGATTCGGTAAGTTGAGGACGCTGAACGGGATTCATTGTTTCAGCAATTCAGACTGTATTAGGAGGTTAATCCCATGTTCCACGCGCATTACAGCACTTGTAGTGTGCAAGCCAGCCAGAACGCAGCAAATAGGCATTTCGTGGAGGCTTGAGTCATATTATTGACTTGCTCCAAGCATGTAGCCTACTTAGGACTCCGTGTGTGTGTGTGTGTGTGTGCGTGTGAGGTCGGATATAAATATACTTGAAGAGATCACAGATAGAAGTACTGAATGTTCTAGTGGGAGGTACTTGCGATAAAATCTTGGGCGAGTTTCAGGCCCATTGCTCATCTGTTGTCTGCATTTTTTTACTCACTTGTGAAAAGATTTATTGTGCTTCTTTTCACACTGTTGACTCGGTTGGAGATAATGGTGGGTAAAATGCGCTTTGTACCTCCTTTAAAAGTGCACACAGACACACACACACTCTCACACACTCACAGAGCTCCTTACTCCTTGCATTCAGACAAGATATTTATTTCTCTGGTGGACTGTTTCAGAGGCAGAGCGTCTCCATGGTGATGGCAGCCCACAGATCAGGATGAGGAAGAGTACGGGAAGGAGGCGGCAGAGAGAGAAAGCGAGAGAGAGAGATGATTCCAGCTTATCTGCCACTGCTGTACACTTGTTGACACACATACTGTATATGCTGATATGTATCCACACAGGCACTTAATACACTTTCTCCTCCTTCCCCACTCTTCCACCTTTCACTCCGGGTTTCTTGTTACCCTTGCTTTACCTGCTCCTACTGTACAGTATGCTTCTTAACCCTATCACGTGCCATTTGTTTCAAACTGGGTCACCTTTGTTGTGGTCCTGGTCGAGTGCACAGACTGCATAAAATATCAAGTTTACTACTGCTACTGACAATAATAATAATAATAATTATAATAATAATCAAAAGAATATTAATAATAATGCTGTAAGAGTAACAATCAAGTGAACTGTGCAAAAAGAACCCAAAAAACAAATCAGAGCAAAACTGAAACAAATGTGGCAAAATTTACATTTATATACAAAAATAATAAAATGGCTGGTTCTACCCTCAGAGCTGAAAACTAAAATCTTAATTTAAACGTGCGACATTGGCATACACATAAATAAAATACAAAGAATTTAATCTCTGAGCTACATACCAACACATTTCAAAAATTTCTAGTACAACACTGCCAAGTAATTGGACTGAATATTTGACAGCACTGACTCACTGCCAATATGAGACATCCTTGTGGCTGAAATGTTTGGTCTCAATATTTCAACATTTCAGACATTTAAAAAAATATTTTATAAAATATGGTCCTTGATTTTGAGTGCACCCTCCCACTGTTTTTAGACTATGAGTACAGTAATTGGAGTTTTGACATTTGTACAGAATTGAGCAGCAACATTTTCTGTGCTGCGCTGATGCTGATGCTGATGCTGCTGTCATGTTGTGTCGTAGCCCTTGAAAATGCACTGATAATCAGCATTTCTCTAGATGACTTTACTTAATGCTAAAGGTGTTGCAATGATGACCTCAAATGTCACGCATTTTAGTGCCTTTCATCTCATTGTTTTTGGTTTTAAGGTCCAGAGCTTCACTGCTGCAGCCACATTGTGCGCTACCTGCCACAGAGCAGACAAAGTTTGTAACTAGAAGAAGGATGTTTGGCGTTTGCAAATAAATAGACGCAACAACTCGGCTGATAATATGTCTGTGTTCATGGCTTTAAATACATTCCTTATTCCACAATATGTTTGTCTCATCTTGATGTCAGTAGTTCAGTTTCACCTCAACGTGAAGGTTGGCTAAACAGCCTTTAAATATTCATTCATTATGTTTGTTTTAAGACCAGATAAAGTCTAAATTGTGCACATTTTGCTTTGGGACCACCAGAAGGATGTTGATATTTGTAACTCACATTTGATTTCCCATTTTCAGGTACCTTATGAACGTGACATTTGAAGGTAGAAACCTGTCATTTAGTGAAGAAGGCCACCAGATGTTCCCCAAGCTGGTCATCATTCTTCTAGACAAAGACAGACAATGGGACAGGGTAAACCTCTTCTCTTCTCTCCTCTCCCAATCCACCCTCTGCCTTTTTTTCCTTGGTTTGTATTTCCCCCCCTCTGATGCTTCTGTGATGTGGCTGTCACTTTTTTTGTTTGGAGTGTCTCCCTGCCACTTGAAGTACCTGTTACAGTAGCCTGGGTAATCACACAGCTCTCCTCCCACTCACTCATGCAGGTTGGCAAATGGGAGAGAGGCTCCTTGACGATGAGGTACCATGTTTGGCCTCGCTTTGAGCTGTACTCAGCAGCGGAGGAGCGGAAGGACCACCTGTCCATCGTGACTCTGGAGGAGGCGCCGTTTGTCATTGTGGAGGATGTGGACCCGCTTAGCGGGACCTGCATGAGGAACACTGTGCCATGCCGCAAACAGCTCAAACTAAGGTGAGAATTTAATTTTTAATTTAAGAATTTAATTCATTTTTTCTAATGAACCATCAAATTTATGACACCAAACAAGTCACCATTATTTTTAAATAATAGCACCAGCCTTGGACCAGCTGCATCTGTAGTTTATTTTGAAGTCTGCGTTAGTTTAAAAAAAAGAAATCTTTGCTGTAAACAAACATGCATGTGCTAGAGGCCTCCTTACAGCCTTGAATAATTTTGTTTACCTTGAATTTTCTCTTTTTTGTGTACTCCCTTATTACGTTCCGCCCCTGCAGCCCGCTGTAATGGTTCTCCTATTTTTTCGTTTCCTGAGTGTGACTGTCTTGTGATTACCTCGACTTGTTTCACTTCTGTTAACTAGATTACTGACTTGCTTCCTGTCCTTGTTTTTCTGCCTCCCCTGCCACTTCACCATTACCCTCTTGCTATCCGGTTGTCCTTAGAGTGTGATAATTAATTGTTCTTCATTGGCCTCCTTTTCTATCAATGGCCTACCTGAAATCTCCTTAGGGTGTCCTACATCTTGGAGCTCAGTGTTTTTATTGACAGATCTTTCATCCTGTTCTTTCTCCCATTCCTCTTTTCTCGATCTTTATCTCTCAGCAGCACATACAGCATTTCAAGAACAGGCATCAATACTTCACAGACAATATGCAGGATTTCTTTCCAGCCAAAAATACTCTGAGAGCCAGATGCATGGAGCTCTGCAGAGTTGCCTTTGTGTGCACAAAAGCAGAAATATGTGGGCACAGCATTGTTGCCAGAAAAATAAACATTTCACTTTAGTCCATGTTATACAGGGCATTTATCTCAGTAATCACGAAGGCTGTTCACTTGATGTAGCTGAATTCATAAAACCACAATTTGGATAAATAGACTTTGACACACCCTTGTGTGAATACAAAACACTCAGACAAATACATTTGTCCTTGGTCTAGCACTGGCAACATCCAATAAACTGTGCCAGAGCTTCCATTGTGTTGTTACTTACTGCTGTTATGCACCTGTATCTGCTGTAAGCCAAAACAACCCATTGACTGATGACGCACAGGTTGGTTAAATGTTTGCCCCAAAGTGCGTTATTCTTAGTCTCTCATCACTGTGTAATTTGGGCGACAGCATCTAAACCTGTTTACTTGCTCTATTCTGTTGCTCTAAGAGGAGTGACATATTAGTTGTGACATATTAAATGTTTCCCTTTCTGTCATCTACAGATGATTTGCAGTGTTAGATGGTCATATTAAACATGTCATATTAGTGATGTAAAAGCATGTAAAATAAATCAATGTTTAGGCTTCAGACTTCTCCGTACACTTTTTTCTACTTTGGTCTCAAGGTGACTCATTATTAAATTTTCTTTATATGGTCATCTTCACAGCATGACCACTGTGGTCAAACTGTGGTCTTCTTGATAAATTAATTATTAACAGGGGCACATAGAACACATTTTTATACACGTTTATTTATATATAATATAAAGGTCACCCAGTAAGCTGTTGGCAGAAGTTTGCCTTAAAGGATTTTTGGCAGAAAGGCTTCAGTTAGAAAGCTTTAATTGACTTATTGTCTTTAGTTCTCAGTTCTAAGTCACAGTTTAATCAAGTTAAATTAAAAAAAAAAACTACTGAAACTCCACGGTTAGGTTCATTCACTTCATTAACCACGTATTAGACTTGAAGGAAAACTTCTACTATGTGCACAGAATAATCAGCAGAATAAGAGTGTAACCAGGGAGATCCCATTGATATCGCTGTTGCTGTGGATGTCCACTCTCATATTTTGGCTTGAACATAAACGGATGGATTTGATAAGTTGGCATTTCAAATCAAAAACAAGAAATTATGTCCCTCATTAGGTTTACAGTTTACTTTCTAAGTTTCTGGAAAAAACGGGAGAGGTGCGCCTTAAAGTGTCAGGGCTTGTTGACTGTGGCGAGACTGAGGAACTGCATAAAGGGCCAGAATACGATACGATATGAAACGATTTATTTATCCCAGATTGCAAAATTGCAGTTACTGCAATCTGGGAGTTATTGCATGAAATATGAAAGATTTCCTGTATCTGTCCTTATGGCAGCGGCTAAATAAGGATTTTTTTTTATTTTATTTTTTTTTATTGTGAATCATGCAGATCTTTTCAAGTGCAGTCCCAGAATAAAAACTAGGTGTAAATGAGCATAGTCTTTTTTGTATCCTTTATTTATCCAGGTAAAATCTCTTTTTCAATAGAGACCTGGCCAAGAGGGCAGCAGAAATTACAACAAATACAACACATAACAGAAACAAATACAACTGATTTTCAGTACAGGCAAGTGAACAAAAACATCATCATAACAAGAGCAACATTAAAAGCAGTCACGCTGACCAAAAGGACTATTCTCTCGCTCCTTTAAAATGGACTTAATCTCCCCCATCGTAACCAGTTCTGACAATTTAAGATCCTTCTGTAGATTATTCCAGGAAGCAGGGACGGCGTATTTAAAAGTCTTTTTTTCCTAATTCTGTTCTGACTCTGGGGACAAACATTTGTGTAATATTGTGAGTAGGCTCCCCTTGATAAGCACGTGTATGTGGACTAACATAAGGTCGCATCCAACACGGATTTTTACCGTTGTTAGATCTGCTTGTGATTTTCTTTAATTATTTGATCTGAAAAATGTCATAAAATAGTGAAATTATAGTTTCCCAGAACTGAATCTTAAGCCTTGTTTTGTCCATCCAGCAGTGGAAAATCAGTACAAATTCAGTTATCAAAAACACCCCAAACCAACAGCATTTTTAAACAAAACTGAAAAGAATGAATCAGTTATCAAAAATTCACAGATTAATTTTTCCAAGTATGTATATCCAAGTATTTCCAGGTATGCAAGTCAATGAAACAGCTTCGTGATGTCTTCTTTCTTTTGATTGTGAGAGTTTTATGTACTTGACCCAAACTAAACTTTGATCTCAGGTTAGTGAAACCTTTTATCCTGCTCTCTGATCTTTACTTTTCCTCTTTTGTCATACCACCTACCAGCAATCAAACAGGTGATTCAGGGATTTACATCAAGCGCTGCTGCAAAGGTTTCTGCATCGACATCCTGAAGAAAATCGCCAAGACAGTCAAGTTTACTTACGACCTCTACCTGGTCACCAACGGCAAACATGGCAAAAAGGTTAATGGGACGTGGAACGGCATGGTCGGAGAGGTGAGGATATATATCTATATTTTTTTGTATTCTTCCAATTTCCACATGTTAGTTTTGTTTTTAAATACGTTACTGGCTTAGATACTGTTACACTGCAGTAGACAGATATAGACATAAATACAGTATATTGTTGTTCAGAAGAGCGGTCAATGTTGTTCCGATAAGTTTATCGTAACATTAAAAAAAACAAAAAAAACATCACCTTTGCATCGTCTTGTAAGCTGCTTGAAAATAACCTGCCGGATAATTTGATTGGTTTCATTCTGACCTGCTGGCACATCAGCTGATTGTGGATTTCACAGCTGGCAGAACGCTGCAGCAGAATGCTGGAGATGTCGCCATACAACCATTACTGAACCACCTTATTTTGTTTCTCTGATTTCCATCTAACCCAGTGTAGTACAGGTGTAACTGCAGTTCTGTATGATTGTATATCTCATCATTGGCAGTGGTGGGTTGCTGGTGGTGCAGAGTATGCCTACCATCTACTGTATCGTTTGTATTTATTAATTCATTTCCGCAGTCAAAATTGGTTGAGGTATGATGGCAAAAAGTGCACCATAAACAGACAGATGTTGACGTTGCTTCTATGTACAACAGTGGTCCAATCATTGTGGCTTTTACAAAGCAGGAAATATTGACCTTATTATTGCAGTGAAGAGAGCAAATGCACTTGTCTTTGTTTTTTTAGTACGACATTTGATTGACAGCTAATTTAGATATGAAATGGTTGTGATCAGACAGTCACATGATGTCGATTCCACATTCACAGACTAGTATTATCTTTGTTTAATGAATGTCTATGTGTAAATTCTGTCTCATTGTGTATTTCATGGTGAACTTACATGCAGCTTGTTGTTTTTGTCGGTTTGGCCTCAGTCACACAGGCCTAGCGAGTGGTCGGCGACCCCCTGGCAACCTCCAGTTGCTAAGGGAAAATGTGTATTTCCAGACTGACTGACGAGCGGTTGCTGACTAACGGTAGGTGAAATCGGTCACAAAGAAGGTGCTGCACCAAAAACCTCCTTGTGATTCCTTTGGTCGCTAGCAGACTGTTTACATAGGAGACACTGACTTGCCAGGAGGAGGAGACACTCGCCAACTACTATATGAGTAGTAGTGAAACTTAAAAAAAGTGCAACGCACACCGGAAACGAAGAACATTCGCCTTCATGGTAAATGTTGTGCCTTACAGCTGCAGTCAACACATTTCAAAAGGTGCAACTTTTACATTGAAGGCGAAGTCACAGTTTCCAGTTTGCGTTGCACTTTTCACAGTTTCACGACAGCTCAGCGAGCAGTTGCCGAGTGTTTCCAGACAAGCCAGTGTCTTCGGTGCAAACTACGGGCGACTGTGGAAATCTGCTAGTGACTAAAGCAATCACAAGGAGGTGTTCAGTGCAGCACCTTATACCTCTTTGTGACCAATTTCACCTAGCGACAGCCAGCAACCACTCCCCAATTTATTGGGGAATACACATTTTTCCAAAGGACCTGTGGTTGCCAGCAGGTCACCGACCGGTCTCCTAAGCCTGTGTGACTGGAGCCTTAGTTAGCTCAGTAGGATGAGCAATGCTCTCAAGAGCTCTGAGGTTTCCCTGATGGTGGATTAGCTTTTCATGAGTTTCTTACTCTTTTCATGTCAGGGCTGGAGTGTATAGAGAAGGACCCAAATGCAGGACACAAAGACAGCTGTTGTACAGCAAAATGCAAGCCCAGAAGCAGAAATCCAAACTCCAATATAGCTAAGAAACAGCAGGACCATGACATTCCACAAGTTAGAACATTTTGTTTGTTTCATTTTGTTCTAGATGATAAAAATATTGTATAAGACAGTTCTTGTAGACAAACAAACACACTATCTTGCTAGATAGTCCAAGAAAAACATCCAGGTGACGTTCAAGAAAGATGTCCAGCACACTACAAGCTCTTTCACAACCAACCATGTCAAGAAAAGATAGTCAGTCATCAGTCATTCAGTGTCAAACTTAATTGGAGGGAGAGCATTTAACATCTGTTAATTAAGAAACCTTTTTCACAACGATGTTTGACTTGTCACAGTAGGGAAACCACAAGTGTATTAATGATGGCTGCATTACACTTACACATTACACAAAGGGTATGAGATTATAGCAATTATGTGATAAGTTTATTTAAAGCTAAGCTGTGCGTTATGAATTTAACTTAACCCTTGAGTAAGACATCAAGTTTAATGTATGTAGACTGCATGATGATAATAGCTACTGCAATTTCTCCACTTTTTCTTTCCGCACGGTGTCATTCATGGTGTGGTCATGATAACAGGTGGAGGACACATCATACAAACCAGGAAATAACTCAATTAGATTTTCCTCTTTGTTGGAAAGCATGATTTGTACATCTTATCTCCGTTGTTTCGGTTTGGGTTTGGTTTCATAATGGCACCAGTGTCTTGTTGATTAGCATGTCATTTATTCCTGATTGGTTAATAGATTTAGGCTATAACAGCATTCACACATTGTCAGGCTGTCACGTCAGAATTTTTCTCCCAGGCTGTCTTTGGTCACAAGACTGTTGACTCATGTATTTATTATTCTTTATGTTTATGCGTTCAACATATTTAATAATATTCTAATTTTCCCCAGCTTGTAAACATTTTAGAGGTTTTTAATTGACTTTGAAATATGATTACAGTGCACAGACTTTACTGCTATAGCCAGTGAGTGTTGTGCTGTTCTTAGGAGTTTATTTTATGATAGATGTCATTGTACTCTCTTAATATATGTGACGCAGCACGCAAAAAGCCGACCAAAGATGCAGACTGAGAATCCCAGCAGCGCAGCCAAGCAATGACACAGTCAAGAACAGCTGGACTTTCCAATAGTTCCAATGTTTGTTATCTTAACTTCACTGTCTGCAGTATCTCTCAAAACTGTGTCCAAATAATGTCATTTACTGAACAGTTTCTGATGCATAAACTACAAATAAACAATGCACTACTTTGCCTCAAATCCTCCTCCAGCAAACCTCTTGGCTATGAGGAGAAAACCCCTGGTCAGCACAGCCACACAAGCTACTCAGCCAGCCGTGTAGATTGTGATCAGTCGACTGACTTTTTATCATAGGTTTAGTCATTTACGAATGTTCTACAAATGACTATTTATCTATTTGCATCGTTACTAAACCACAATACCTCAAAGAAGGGGCACAGCTTGACATTTTCAAGGTAAAAATTCACAGAAAATAAACAAGGATAGATTAATGAAATCTGTTCTTTGCTTGTTGATCTGGAAGCTTTGAAATTTTAGGAATTTTGAAAAACTAAAAAATGAAAATGTTTGACTTTAGCCGAGTTTTGCAATCTGCGTCATCTCTCTTTGTGTTAGTTTCTCACTGCCTCTGTCATGCCATGTAGCACTTGTTCCCCAGAATTTGGCCTTGGGGGGGTGGGGGGCTCTGATCAGCCCCGCAAAACCTCAAGAGGACGCCATGATGGTTCTAATCAGAGACAGAGAAAGAAAAAAGCACGGAGAGAAAGACAGAGCGATTGGGAGAGAGATGCAGAGAGGGAGAAAGCAGCCTCAGGGAGAGACCCATTTCTCTCCTGCACGCAGAACACATTAGACATCCACCACAATGCAGCCTTCATAAATGAACGCGATGTCAGACTTAACTGATTATGACAGTTGAATGAGTTATTTCATTATTATGTTGGGAACATTGATTAGTGAAGATGTGCAGTGTAGTGTAAACTTACCAGTTACTATAGATTGTGGTGTAAATTTGCTGAGTTGTGCATTGACATAAAGGCAGTGTTATGCAAATGTGCGATGCGTGCATGCACAAATTCATTAGTACACATCCTTAAATGCTTAAGCAAGCAGCTAATGATTTAATTTGAATGGGGGAAATAGGACAACAGATGCAGAAAACAGAACGAGAGAACAAGAAGAGAACAGGCCACTATGAAGAAGTGTGACAAACAGAGGGAACAAACAGCGTGTAGGATTCCTGCTCACTCTGGCATACATACATCCCTTATTAACAGTCTTTTGTGCTCCTTTTTTATTCATGGCCCAAGGCTCCAGGAACTTGGGGCTAAATATACCTGAACACACTTAGAGGGAGGCCGGGCTGGTGGGGAGTTAAACACTGACCCAGTGTGGAAATGATCTCCTTTTCCTCCTGATTTCATTCTGCAGGAAAAGCCTGTCGGTCCCTTAACAGAGATGGTGGATAGTTTAAGAACTAAAGCACTGATTTACTTATATCATCACGTCCCTTCCACACCTTTTTCTTCCCCACAGACCTGGGAATATTCAGCACTGAGCTTCTATGTTTACCTCCTGTCTATGTCTGCCCGTCTGTCCCTCAGGTAGTGTATAAGAACGCCCACATGGCGGTGGGTTCACTCACCATCAACGAGGAGAGGTCAGAGGTCATTGACTTCTCCGTGCCGTTCATTGAGACGGGGATCAGTGTCATGGTGTCCCGTAGCAATGGCACCGTCTCCCCGTCCGCCTTTCTAGGTAAGGAAACACACACCTGGTGCTCCTGGCAGATGTAAAACACAATCAAGAAGAATTAGATGCACGCACACGTTCATATCACATAATACATGCAGAATCACAGACAGAGACACAACTATTTTTTCCTCAAAATGAGTACATTGTTTAACTGTGGTGAACAACCTGTTCTGGCAGCACTACAAATGACAAATTTAACAACACACAGATATAAAATGCAACTGAAAATGATTTAAAATCAGATAATATTTCTTGTGAAAATCACTTAAAAAATGTGAAATCTTTAATGGCCTTGAAAACAGCAGCTGACAAAAGACTGTCACTATGAGGTCCTTGGAGAGGTTATTCTGAAATTTTAATGAAATGGCATATGTTCAACATTTTTTTGAAAATATCTTTCGTAATAATTGAAGAGGTGCTTCAAGTTTTGTCCTTTTTCCTTTGTGCCAGACACCAGAATCTTATTTCATGTTGCACACGGGGGCAGTAGTTTTCCACACGTTTATCAGAGCACTCCATCTTGTTCAGCAGCTCATTGTAATGTTTTAAAATGGTTTCTGTGAAAAATAAGAAGGCAGAAATTACCTTTATCTTGTTTTGTTGACTTATTTTCATGGCTTGACAAATGCATTGTGTTTCCTATCAAAGTAACAGCTCCCCTGTGTTTTACTAGTTGAACACTTAATGTTTAAAGCAGTGGCAGTAAAAAATGTGAGGTTTGCTTTAACAGTTGCTTAGTATTTCTGTGATACTCATTTAACAGAGTGAGCGTGCTGCAACAGTGATTTTGGGTTACATGCACGCTATGATCTGTCCTTTTTGCATTGTAATTTGAATCCACTGTAAGAATGGTGGACTCCACCACTTACTGTGAAAACTTGTATACAGAGAGGTATTTGCAGAAAGTAAATACACTGAATGGCTATTGTTAAAAAATGAAATATAATGTAAAGTATAAAAGGAAAAGAGTTTGACCTCGTGAAAGTGCTCAGAAAAATGAAATTGCAACATACTATACAGTTGACAATTGCACAAACTTAACTGACTGTGAAATGCTCAAGAACAGCTGTCAAATGGACCTTTGGTGGAGATTGTTTTGTCAACTACAATAGTGTTTGTCACAAACCTTTCTATACTACACAAACTGCAAAGTAAATGGAAAATGTGCCTTCCTCTCAGTTTTTCTCTTCACCTTTTCAGTGTTCACAGAATCTCAAAGAAAATCCATAAATGTGACAAGCACACAGCACATAACGTCTGAATACAAATAAGAATGTTGATACCAGGGGGTGATATTATAATTTACTTTAATTTGCTTTAATGAACTTCCTTTCTCTGTCTTCCCACAACCTTCCTCCCCCTTTCACTTCCTCCCTCGCTCGCCCCCTCTCTCTGTTTTAGAGCCCTTCAGTGCCGATGTCTGGGTGATGATGTTTGTGATGCTGCTGATCGTGTCGGCAGTGGCTGTGTTTGTGTTTGAGTACTTCAGCCCGGTGGGTTACAATCGCTGTCTGGCAGATGGACGAGGTGAGAGGACACACACGCGTCTGCTAACACACAAACCCAGACCCACTCAATTCATTTTGC
>VUQI01001172.1:42569-73875 GCA_015106735.1 Paratilapia polleni | reverse complement strand
TAAAAGATAACAATGAGGTACATTTTTAGGCAATCTGTTGCGCTCAAATGCGGTCTTAGCTGGTAGGTTTTGTTAACTTGAATGCAGCATTCAAATGGAGCCCTCCAGGCACTAAATTACTTTGACGATCCCATCTGAATGAGTTCAACTGGAGCTCTGGGACTTCCTACTTGATGTCTTGAGTGCTTGTCTGCATCTATAGTCACTTAAGCTCTTTCACTAATGAAAAGGATCATTGGCAAGAACCAGATAGCTGATCTTAAGTATTCTTAGCATCGATGTGCAAAACAAAGACTCCTCTGTTCATGCATTACAAAATCGTTTCTATTGTACCATTCTCAAATATTACACCAGCATTGCACCACTACGTCTAGGGTTGTAAAACCGCTGAATACAGTTAAGAAGATATATTACCTTACACTGAAAATGTATGTCAGGTTTAACGATTTCTGACAGTATCAAACAACACTACCCTGTTGAATCAAATGCAGTCTCAGCACTCCATTCATATCAATTTGCCTATCAAAATCAATGGTTCAGATTCAATCTATTTTTTTTTCTCTAGCTTTTATATGCTTGGCTGTTTGACTCTGAGGGTCGTATTAGGCTCCCACAACAGCAGCCTCTCAAGATAAAATCAGAGAAGTGTTATATTGCTGCTCACAGCCTTTTTATCAAGGACCACAGGGGATAAAATAGTCTGGAGTAATGTTTCTTAGAGTGCTGTTTTCTGAATGTCTTATGGGTTGTGTCATTTAATCGCTAGGTTGTGTAAGGCTGTTGTCCTGTGCTGCTGCTGTAGCTGTAGCTTGTAGCATATGTAATTGCAGCCTGCTGTGTGCCCATCTCCCCCCTCTCCCTTCCCTCTTTCTCCCCATTTTTGATGCTACAAAGCTACGGTAGGTAATGTTTCCTTCCTGCCACCTTGTCATACTCCCGTAGTGGTAGGTGGAATAGACGTAGTAGTGTGTAACAGTGGGTTGTCATTGCCATGGCTGGAAGAGCAGATGTTGACTTTCTAGCACATCCTGCAATCACTGACAAACCAAAGGACGGGAATAAATCTATTGTGTGTTGCTACCATCCATCAAATGTCCCCCAACGAGTAAATGCAGATAAACTGAAGTAATGCCTGTGATCTGTGAAACTGATCCCTTTTCCTTTTGTCATCTTTCTTTGCATCCCCCTCCCCCTCCCTCCTGCCATTCTGTCTCCCAGAGCCCGGCGGCCCCTCCTTCACCATCGGTAAGGCCATCTGGCTGCTTTGGGGTCTGGTTTTCAACAACTCTGTCCCTGTGCAGAATCCCAAAGGTACCACCAGTAAGATCATGGTGTCAGTGTGGGCCTTCTTTGCTGTCATCTTCTTGGCTTCCTACACTGCCAACCTGGCTGCCTTCATGATCCAGGAGGAGTATGTCGACCAGGTGTCGGGCCTGTCAGACAAAAAGGTGCGAATTTAAGGCAGTGTGATAGTTTGTGGGGTGAAGGAGCAGGTGTGTGAATGCATGTGAGAGCAAGTCTATGAGAAAGCTACTTATTAGTGCAACTAATGATTATTTTCATTTTTGATTATTTATTTTTTCATCTAATCTTTTTTTTTACCATTGGTTGGTTGAGGTTGAATGTTCAGTGTTTTGATAGGTTGCAAGCTTCGAACTTTTAGCTTTTTTGACCTCTCTGCTAACTTGCTAGCTAATTTTCATGCACTCTCAGGTGCAGCATGTGGTTTTCAGAATGGTGCAGTCAACTTGTTGTAGCTGGCAGTTTAATGTAATGGCTCAGTCACACTACAGTAAAAATAGGACAGTAACCTGCTTGCAGCTAGTAAAAATCAGTGCTTGCCCAGTGATTGCATTGAATTTTTTTTGCTTTTGGTGACTGCAAATAGTTGTGGTGACAAACTCGTTGCCCAGAGGTTTAGTGTGCAACATCCTCAATCTCTGGGCGACCACTTTTGATCACAAGGCAGCTGCGCAGGTCCTCTGGTGGGAGGCAACATGTCTCCAAACAATCGTGGTCTTACTCAGACTGACTGCAGTTACTCTCAGACAGATTTGCGAAGGTTTGAAAATATATCACAGTCTAAATTATAAACGCAGACAGATTGCCAACACGTTGCAATCTGAGTCTTTCTGCGCCGATGGGCACAACCCATCTTTGATGCCTCTCTTTGCAGTAGGGAACTGGACTCAACTGGTTGCCAGCTGGGTGTATTCTGGTTATATTCCAAGATAAAAGCAAGGTTGCTGAGTGTCTATGACATTTTGCAGTTAAATCAGCAGAAACTACATCACTATTTATGGAGGAATTTCTGAATTTCTGTTTCAAATCTCTGATGTTCTGGCTGGACTCTGAATATAAGTAGTTAATGTGAATTTCTGTGTATGCAGATGGCAACAGATTTGCGATTTTTATCACAGTAAATTGCTGTATTATCATCAACAGATTGCATATAATTGCCAGCTTGGCCCCATTCAATTGCAAACTGATAGCAGACTGACTCCATCTTATTGCCGGTTAATCGCCATCGTGACGCACCAAAGTTGCTTTGACGACAGCAACTGAGTGCGAGTGGTCACAGACCTGGTCCCCAACTTCGAAGCAACCGTTTCAAACAAGATCACAAGTTCATTGCACACGGTTGCAATAACTTTGGTCGTGCCGCAGTTTTCACCTACTGTTTTCCCTGTTGTGACTGTAGAATGATAAATGTATTAAAGATTATACTGAAAGAGATTTGTAATCCTGTTAATGTGTTTTACTTTCCCCTTGAGTGCAAACATATGGACACATTTATAGTCAAATCATTATCAAATCAAAATTGTTTATATTTTTAAATTGCTGGTTGGTGGTCAGACTGGCAGGTGGTAAAGCAAAAGCAGGTTTTTACTATTTTACTACTTTAACTGAGGGAAGGTAAAGAGACAAACCAGAAAGAAAGGTAAGTCACAATAAGCTAATAATGATTTTGGGAAAGGAACAAAGGCAGGAAGCAAAAACAGAGGGAATATAGACAAAAGTATATGGACAAAAGTACAAGGCCACACCTCTTAATCTTTCAGTTCAGGTGTTTTCAGTCCCATTACAACAGGTGTATAAAATCAAGCACCTAGCCATGCAGTCTCTGCCTTTACAAACATTAGTGAACGGATGGGTTGTTCTAAAGAGCTCGCTGAATTTGCGAGTGATACTGTAATAGGATGCCACTGCTGCAACAAATCAGTTTGTGAAATTTCTTTGCTCCTATATATTCCACAATCAACTGTAAGTGGTATTACTGCAAAGTGGAAGTATTTAGGAACCACAGCAACTCAGCCATAAAGTGGCAGACCACATAAAGTTACAGAGTGGGGTCACAGAGAGCTGAGGCGCATAGTGCACAAAAGTCGCCAACACCCCGGTGACTCAATAACTGCAGAGTCCCTAACCTCCTCTGGCATTAACATCAGCACAAAAACTGGCCGGGAGATTCATGGCATGGCTTTCCATGGCTGAGCAGCTTCTATAATAATGTGTAGGTGGCCCAGTATTTTCGTCCATATAGTGTAACTTTCAAAATAAAGCGGACAGTAAAAGAAAAAGAGACCAGGAACACACACACAACAGGACAAACACAATAAAATACAGACAGAGGCACATGGAAAGCAGAGGAAAAGAAAAAAAAAACCTTAGAATGTGGAATGAAAAACTAGAGGAAGCTTCAAAGACCGCAATAATGACCTGTTTGTCTGTCCAGTGGTTCAATACCCAGAGATCCCTTTTGAAAATATAAAATATTTATAAAAATCAAAACAAATGCAGAAAATCCTTCAGTACATTTGAAAAGCTTCTTTTTTTTTTAAATTAAAAGACTATGTCACTGATTGATCAGTTTGGATCAATCATGTTCTTGGAATCGTGTTTGTCTGAGATTGGGATCTAACAGTAAACTGGGAATTTATGATGGCAATTTGCAGTTTTTCATTTAATTTACTGAAAATTAATCATTTGATAGAGAAATTAAATTAAAAATAGAAATAACCATTAGTTGCTGCCCTAACCTTTTCAGCACTTTTATGCTTCTGACTGAAGTTGTGGATCTTTATTCTAAACTTGCTCTGATGTGGAGTACATGTTTGTCTAAATGTGTCCCAGGATTCTTCACAACGCTATACAGTTAGCTGATTTTAAGCTTTCTAAAGCATAATCCTGCTTAACAGTGCATTAAAGGCTATTTGATGCAGCTCAGTGCCTTTTCCATGCTAACCAGCACCCCTCTGTCATTTTTCTCTGTGTGTTTTCTTTTCCCGAAAACCCCCACCACAGTTCCAGAAGCCAAACGAATTCTCGCCACCATTCCGGTTTGGCACGGTGCCCAATGGGAGTACAGAGCGCAACATCCGTAACAACTACCGGGACATGCATGCCTACATGACCAGCTTCCACCAGAAGAACGTAGATGAAGCCTTGTACAGTCTGAAGACTGGGTGAGGAGCAGAGAGATAGCAGGGAGGGTGATGAGCCAGATGGGGGGCGTTAGGAAGGAGGGAGTTGAAAAGATTTTAGCAGGGAGAAGAGAGACAGTGTTATGGAGCCGTGAGGTCCTGTACTGATGCAATACAGAGAAAAGATGATGAAGGAATAAGGAGAGGGAGACAGGAAAAGAGAGCATTCTGGGCATTGTGGGTGGGCAGCGTATCTGCCTGCCACTGGTACCCAGAATAGCAGTGTAGCATGTGGTTGCTCTGAATGCTAGGTAATATCTTTATGTTCTCGTCAGTCTTTCTCTCTTCCTGTCTTCTAACGTTTTTACCAACCACGGCTGAAGAATATAAAACAGTGATGCACCTCTGATGACCGCTCAGAGTTGAAGGACACAGAGGTCCTAGAGCCCTGAGGGGCCTTTGATGGGAATTTGTCACCAATCTGGGGACTGTCATGTCAGCATGATGGTTCACCAGCCCAGATCCTGAAACACCTTGTCACATGGTCAGTTTAGTTATTAGGCCTAAAAAAAGAAATCACCGAAATTGAGCTTGAAGATTTCTTCACATCTGGATGGAGTTCCTCAGCTATAATAGAGGTTTACATTTTAACTATATGACCTAGGCTACATGATAACACCTAAGCTATCTCCATGACAACAGAGCAAAAAATAGATTCTGTTCCATCATTATAGAACAGAATAGTTAATGACTGTATCTAAAATCACTCCCTACTGGGTTTATTGTACTCATTTATCTTTTATTTGATGAATTCAAAATCAAGTATCTCTGTGCTATAGTAGTGCCTTAAAAAAATCTCACAATATTAATAAAAACAAAGAATGCATAGCCTGCATTGCTACAGTTTTTCTCCTTGTATCACTTTATATCATGTTATTAAAAACCATTTCCTTTTAATTTTTCTTGAAAGATTTTTTGCAATTTGTCATTATTTATACGTAAAATAGAGAAGTAATACCAATTAAATGGTAAGCAAGCGTAGACTAGAGTTTGTAGTCAATGCATAGCAGGTCAGTTCAACATGCAAAAATGTGCAGAGGCAAACATATCATTCATATCATTCAACAATTACTATGGAAAATTTTGCCTGCATTTTCTCTTTAATTAGCACCAAATTACATCATGTTTTACAGGAAACTTCTCAGGCCATGCTTCATCTCCGCAATGACACAAATCCATGTGATTCACAAGTGACCGAAAATATCCATTTGTCATATTGAATCAGTGAACGAGGGAGTGATTTGGACACGATCGCTATACAGTAACATTTGTAGTAGAAGTGGCTTCACAACTTGACTTCCAGCTCATTTTTCATCTGTCGTGCTCCACAGCAAACTGGATGCCTTCATCTATGACGCTGCAGTGCTAAACTACATGGCTGGCAGAGATGAGGGGTGTAAGCTGGTCACCATCGGGAGCGGCAAAGTGTTTGCCTCCACTGGCTACGGCATTGCCATCCAGAAAGACTCAGGCTGGAAACGAGCAGTGGATCTGGCCATTCTGATGCTGTTTGGAGATGGTAAGGACTTAAATTGTGCAATGTAGGAAATTAAAAATTATTCTAGTATCTCATTAAGAACAGTTTATAAGGCTTTAACATTATATGTATAACAATTGTAATTGCTATATAACTCATTACAGTCTTGATAGGTTAAATAATTGTTGATCAAATGTATTTTTTGGAGATAATGATACGTCATATCTGTATTATCATAACATCACAGAGAGTATTGTATACTGTAGACAGGGCTTAGATAAATAGTAAGTGTTCTGTTGTAATAGCTAGATTATAGCCAGATCTAACAGATCCACTACTTTTAAGAAACTTCTGCTACAGCTTTAATTACAATAATCATTCAGGTTGAAAATAACAAGGTGAAGTCATGCTCTCATTGGGGTAGTAAAGCTGAAGTCATTGAAGGAGCAGAGACTCATAAGGTGCTCATTATGGTGGCAACCCAAGAACCTGCTGGTCAAACCCGGCAGCCGGTGAGGCTGTCGAGCTGCAGGACGAAGCCTCCTGAGCCAGGCTGGCACAGTGCAGGCCTTAATCAACAGCAAGGTACCAGCAGGCCTGAAAGGCTGCAGCTGTTGTGGCTGTAGAAGTGAAAGCTTCAGTGGGGAATGGTTTGTTTATTTGGTAGCTCAGGAGGTGTCTTTGCAAAGCTTGTTTTGGCAAAGAAATGAAATATTGACCTTAACTGAAGATTGCTAGAAGTAACACTGGGCAAGATTTGCCTTGAAATGCTAAGGCCTCTGGATGTTGTTAAATTGTTGTGATTGTCTCACTTCTCCACACTGATTGCACGAACAGCGCCTATGGACTGGCAGAGTGATTAGGTGGGAAAACTAAATTCAGCTCGAAAACCTTAAAAATATTTGATTTGTTCAGGCTGAGTCTGTAGCATTTCAGCAAGGACAGCCTTACAAAACATACCAATGGCATGATTTGAGAGAGTTTTTGTCAATTTGTCTGCAGAAAGTGACATATCAAAGGGGATTATACTGATTTCCAATTCCATATTTTTATTCTTCGACTCTAGTAGAGTAGCTGTGCTTAAATCACAGTTTTCAAACGGATTTTTTTACCTTGTATTGTTGCAGCCCCTCAGTTCATCCACTATCTGAAATAAGCAGTTTTAGCTCCTCTCCTCTTAATGCTACCCTCTCTTTAAGCCTCCTTTATTATGATTGGCTGCCCCTCGTAAATAGAAGGTTTGGACAGCAGGTGGGTATGGTAATCTCAGGTGGGTATGGTCATCAGGTAGGTATGGTCTGGTGGGTAGGGATTTCTATTGTCACTGACTGCACAAAGATCCAAAAATAGAAAAAACTATATATATATATATATATATATGACAGAAATGAATAATAGGTCCACTTTAAAGTAAAATCCTTCCATTTTTTGACTGATGTAGACTTTAACAGACACAGACATAAAAACTTTAAAGCTCAGTCTACAATGAAAGTACATACATTTTTTAAACCCTTTACCACCTCCACTGGGTGATGAGTGCAGGGAGTGCAGAAGCAGGCGACAGTGAGTGCTTGTAACCAGCAGATTTATCTTTCTATAAATTGATGTTGTAACATCGTCATATATTATGGTGGCACTACAACACCACTGTGTTACTATTTAAATATAGAGGAGGCTGAGTCCTGGGTACAGGACTCAAAGCACAGGAACTAGAAAAGAGTGGTGTTGACACTGCCTGTGAAATGTGATATCATATGTATCTCAGTTTGTTGGTTTGGTTTTGCTTTTAGCTCCAGCTCTTTTTGTGTGTTTTGGATAGTGACTGAAAGAAGGCAGCAGGGTGTCTGATGTCAATATGAAAGAATGATGAGAGCGCCGATCCACGAGAGCCTCTGTATTGAGCTGCTGCCTTATAGGGCAGCTGTGGCTCAGGTGGTAGAGTTGGGTCATCTACTAATCGGAAAGACAGTGGATTGATCCCCGACTCCTCCAGTCTGTATGTCAAAGTATCCTTGGGCAACATACTGAACCCCAAGTTGCCCCCAATGCATCCATTGGAGTGTGAGTGTGTGAATGTCAGAAAAAGCACTTAGGCATAGATAAAAGCGCTCCATGAATGTGCGTGATTGGGTGAATGAGAGTTGTAGTAGGAAGCGCTTTGAGTGCTCAGCTTGAGTAGAAAGGCACTATGTAAGTACTGGTTCATTTATCATTTTACATGACCAGAGGATTGGGCCAGTTAAGGAGGTTTGGGTACATGATGAGGCTGCAAACTTTGCACCTGTTTTTGGACAAGGGCTGGCTACAAACTACTGGCAGAGGTTCATGCAGCCAAAGATTAGATAAATGAAACTACAGCGAAACTACAATGAATTCCCCTCATGCAATAAAAGCATAGTCACATGGAAAAGAAAGTTTGTGGGGTGTAGTTAGTTTTTTCACAGGACTGCAAAAACTAAGTACACCCCTTGATTCAACAGCTTGTAGAGCCACCTTTAGCAGCAAAAACTTGAAGTAATAATTTTCTTTATGACTTTATCAGTCTTTCACATCATTGTGGAGGAATTTTGGCCCACTCTTCTTTCCCACTTTGCATCTCTTTGTTGATATTTGCAGGTATTCATTTATGCACAGCTCTCTTAAGGTCCCCACCACAGCATTTCAGTCAGGTTGAGGTCTGGACTTTGACCGGACCATTGGAACACCTTGATTGTTTTCTTTTTCAGCCATTCTGTTGTAGATTTGCTGGTGTGCTTGGGATCATTATCCTTGTTGGATGACCCAATTTTTGCCAAGCTTTATGAAGTTCGTGGTCAACTCAATGACTGCAAGCTGTGTGGGTCCTGTGGCACCAAAACAAGCCCAAACCATCACCCCTCCACCACCGTGCTTGACAGTTGGTATGAGGTGTTTGTGCTGATATGCTGCATTGGGTTTTGGCCAAACATGCTGCTCTGCATTATGGGCAAACATCTCCACTTTGTTTGTCTTGTTTGTTCAAAGGACATTGTTCCAGAAGTCTTGCATTTTGTTCAGATGCAACTTTGCAAACCTAAACCGTGCTGCCATGTTCTTTTTAGAGAGAAGAGGCTCTAAAAATGTGTTCATACTTGTTCAGTCTTTTTCTAATTGTATTGTCATTAACTTTAACATTTAACATGCTAACTGAGGCCTGCAGAGTCTGAGATGTCGCTGTTGGGTTTTTTGCAATTTCCCAGAGAGAAGGTCTGACCTTGGGGTGAATTTTTCTTTGTGTTAACACACACATGAATCCCCCAGACCAACAAACTGCGAGAAATTCTGCTTCATAGATAGATTATAGACTGCATAGAGTCCTGTGAAAACTTTTTTTCACGTCTGTATGTGCTATATGCCAAAATCATACATTTTAGCCAGCATTTCACAACCACGCGTAACACTGACACACTCAGTCTGCCATTTCTGTTTAAAGCCAGCTACAAACAGGGCATATTACAGGATAAGTTTTCATCCTTTAGTTAAACAGATCTGCCTGCACAGACAAACCACATCCACATGCCAAATTAAGCGATTTTAAGACTTTCTGGACTTAACTAATAGAGTCAAACTTTCTCTCACTGACCTGCCAGAAAAAATAACTAGTTAGCTAGGGTCTTTTCTCCATCCATGAAAATTACAATTGCTGTATGTAGGCTATGTTATTTGTATAAATGAGCCCAGGCAGAAATGTTAACAAAGGAAAAGTTCAAGGGGTGCTTGAGGGGGAGCTCAAGCATATTCACTGCTGCAGTTGTCACAGAGTAATGCAGTCTAATGCATTCATTTAAATGAAATGGGGGCAAAGGGAGGTTAAACAACAGTGCTTTTCCCTATTGGCGTCTCTCTCTCTCTCTTTTTTGAATTTTTTTAAAGTGAAACCCGAACAAGAGTTATTCTCCTGTGTCCATGTTTAGATTAACACACTGGAGGCTTTACACACGGAGGGAAGCATAAGGTGAAACACTCACTCACACACACACACACACACAGTGACACAGAGAGCAGAGGAGAGGAGAGAAACTAGCATTACTGTACTGTACAGTGTGGCAGCAGAGCCTGTCACACTGCTTAAATGAATCAAGTGCACATAAATAGTCTTTATTTAGTGTTTTCTATTTCATTATTTTCTCATTTGTTTTCTTTAGGGGTCTGGGCTGCCCCCCACCTCAAGGTGGTAGGATTCATAAGTAGGATTTATTACAGGGCTGTTGTATTAGACTACACAAGTTTTCGCTATGTAGATCTAATAAACCGGAGACTGACTTGTTGATGGCATGTTGATCATTAACAAAAATGGGCTTTAAATTGATGTATCAATGCAGCCAGGCGTTAGTTACACCTGTTGAAGTACAGTATATCTACTTGCATAGAAAGGAGAGGTCTGTCTGCTCCTACAGAAGGATCAGATTTTTGTGTTAAAATGGAAATAAAAGAATCTGACCTTTAAAATTAAACAACAACAACAAAAAAAAGAAACCTAAAAATACCAGCCTTAGTTTTGGTAGCACTGTCACACTTGTATTTCAAAAAAGTTATGTATAAAGGAAACCACTGCTCCTGATGTGAACCTTTGCCTTCGGAGAATACACCTACTCTACCTCAAGCTATAGCATGTCCTCCATGCTGCTCACTACCTGCCAGATCCTATACTATACAGCACCCTGACACACACAGACGGACGTGGCCTTCGAGGTGCTATCACTTTCCATTGTGTCGTGCGAGACGGATAAAGAGGTCAGTACAGAGAGAACATTCACCTTGGATCAGATCATTAGGAGCCAGATGGATTCAGACCTCGGCACACACTGTTGGGAACCTCTTGAGTGACGTACATTAAAGTGTCGGTTTGTGAAAGGATGTGTTTGTGACATGTGACTGTGTGCATGCGTGAGTGTTGTGACACGTCTACACGAATTTACCGAATGGAAGCAAAATCTTGTTGTTGTGTCAGCTGTGTACATGAGGCCAACACATCAGATATTACCTCTCATTACTTCACATGTAGATTGTTTGGCTGTCAGCACACGTACGTTTGTCCAGGTTAAGAGATCAGACTCATCGATGTTTGCTCATGTCTGTCGCTTCCTGTTGGAGTCAAGATATGAACATGATGTATGCAGAGAGGAAAAGGTCAATAGTGGTCTTGCAACAGGAAACAGTGGCAGTGGCGCTACATACAGAACATCCAGGAAGGATGCAGATTCAGGAGGAGAGGGGAAGAACAGGTAAACGTGGAGGAGGAGAAGGATGGGGAAGATGATAAATAAGTTGAGTAACAGAAGGAGAATAATTTTAATAATATAAATTTCCTTCACATAATAAATTCTGCCTATTGATCTTATTCTTTGTCAGTTTCTTTTAATTTTTTTCACATTGTTGGGCCCCAAAAAAACTACATACTCACACACCCACATACTATGCAGATTTAATGGCAGCGAGTATTGGTTCTGGAGAGCTTGGCCCTATGTCTTCATCACTGTTACAAACTGTTTAGATGAATCAATCATGTAGGAGCTGAACATCTGTTAGGAAATTTTAAGGGAACCAATGAATTCCCATTTGTGGTTTATAGATAGAAGTCAGTTTAAAAACTGGGTTAAATTGTCAATCTCGCACCACTTTGATCATGTAAATTCCTTTTTTGAGGCCATTTATTTCCCAAAACTTCTTGCCTTAATGCTAAGCTACGCTCACTACATTCGGTTTCAGCTCTGTTGATGGGACATAATTACTTCTTTTAATCAACACAATAAATCACCTTACACTATAAAACATTTCCTCCAGTTCCAAGTTCAAGTTACAATCTGTGTTTTACTCCACATAATGCCTTTCTCTGTGGTGCTCATCAGCATGAAAAAAAAAAAAACAACTGACAACCGGCCATCTTAAGACTGCCACATAACACTGTCCTCCTCTTCCCTCGCTGAGGCTCATTTTGGTAAGCATGTCTGACACAAACATACCAGCCAGTTCTCTTTCCCAGGGAGTCTAATACTGACGTTTTGTCAAAGCTGCTGGCGTCTCAAACACATGCAAAAGGTGTCATTTGGCACTGGCACTGTGATGCACCAGGTTTATGGCAATAGTGAGATGCGTTTCTTGCTCCTGCCTCAACACATATGGACACAGATGACAACCATAATTTTTTAACATGCAGCGTTAATATTGTGAAGAGGCATGTTTTATTTATTTATTTTTACTATTAGTCTTATTAAGTACAATGGTGAATTACAAAGGTTCTTTTTGGACTTTGTTGGTGTTAATTTGGTGATGGTGTTTGCCCTCATTTCACGAAACACTGCAATAAATGCACTGCAATGATAGTTGTGTGGTGAAAATCTGACACTGTGTCAGCCCTATCCTGAATGTGAGACAGCTGACAAACTTGTGACTTACTCCCCGCCACCACTCCAACGTGGAGGTCCATTATCTCACTGTATTTAATATTGCATTGGCCGGTGCATCAAAGGACTTGTGCATATTACTATGACCATGGAATCTGGTAGAAAAGCAGTATTTGACGCCTTGGGATAAAAGCAAAGTGAACACAAACACACTTATCTGTACAAACATTCATACACAAAACATTATTATATAAGCAGTGGGAAAATACAGTATATACAGCATGATCTGACACATAAAAAATGGGCTTTGGTGCGGATCAAACAAATCTCTCTGGACATGTCCTCCCCCCTTTAGTAATCTCCCTGGAGATCTGGAACTGGCGGCGGCGCATTTTAAGACGGAAGCACTTGTCACATGACCACACACACTTCCTCTCCTAGGACTGTCGAGTCCCAGCAGGCAGTTGCTCCCCCCCCCCAAAACAAAGGGGTTTGCCTTACATAAGCAATCCTTAATGAGGAGGCTCATCCAGGGGGCATTCAGTCAAAACAATAGAACATGACATGTGTTGCATGTACATGAGACGTGAGCTGTTTTTGGCATCAACGCCCCATCTAAAAAATGTGCCCTCTTGTTTTGTACACATGTATGTGTTTAGACACCTACAAGCCCATCTAACATGTCACACTTGACCAGCACTTTGATGGAGTGTGTATGTGTCTCCAGGTGAAATGGAGGAGTTGGAGGCCCTCTGGCTGACGGGCATCTGCCACAATGAGAAGAACGAGGTGATGAGCAGTCAGCTGGACGTGGACAACATGGCGGGGGTCTTCTACATGCTCGGGGCCGCCATGGTTCTGTCATTCATCACCTTCATCTGTGAACATTTGTTCTACTGGCAGCTGCGCTTCTGCTTCATGGGCGTGTGCTCTGGAAAGCCCGGGGTCACCTTTTCCATTAGCAGAGTGAGTGTGCTCGTGTTGTATTTTAGGCCTGACCTCTGTCCCCCTGACAGAACGATCACAGGAGTGAATGTTTTCAAACCACTGGCTGTGGTTGAGGTGTATAGAGTCAGTCCGGGAGATACGATGACTCACCTGGCTTACCTGTGGCTTTTTTTAGCTCAGGCTGTTGTTAAACAACAAAAACAAGTCGAGAGTTTCCAGTGATAATGAAAATCTTCACCTGTCTTTATTCTGCAGTAATTCAACATTGTCAGTATTTAGAAAACAGCTAGTGGAGCATGTTATTATTGATTCAAAGTCAATTTAACCCTACCAGTCATAGTCAACAAAAGTTTTTAATCCTTTATCCATTTATGTGCCTTTTAAAGTCACTTTACTTTTAGTTTAAGATGTACTGCATATTTTATTTAGTAGAATTACCACAACTAGATGAAGAAATATTTGATGCTAATATTCGTTTTTAAGATTTTTGATGGATTTTATGTTACTGTGCAGGACAGTAACATAACTGACCCATGAAAGCAGCGATATATGGGTTTACAACAGCTGCAACATAAATAAATAACATGGGCAAAAACAAAGTCCTTCTAGAAGCAAGTCTCGCCACCTGGCAGCCATCTTGGTAACACCTCTGGCCACTTATTTGGCAGTTATCTTGAAGCCTCTATCTATGTAAACGGGGAGAGAGCCATGACCTTAATTTCAATGGTTGCCAGAATTGCATGTGTAGAATAAAATCTGACGAAAAATCGCATCAAAGTTCGGCGTTTCTACTACACATGTGAAAAGCAGCACAACGTTACAGCGTCATTAATGTCTCAAACTAGAGCGACAACACTGGCTCCTAGCAGAGCACTGAACAAATGACATCCTAATTCACATGATAAATATAGTAAGCCAAGAAAATCTATTAGTACAATTAGGCACATTTTTGTCTTTACTCTGTTAAAAAGCAGATACGCTTTTAACCACATAGTTGAACCTCTACTGTGCACGTGTCAGTGCAACAACACAAAAAAGAAGAAAGGAAGCACTGCATGGCTATGATGTCTGATCCCACAAGTGCTTTTCAGTGGAGCAGGTAGAAGTACAAAAATAATCCAGGAAAACTTGCTTGGTTATTGCTAAATAACCAAAAAAGAAAAAAAAAACTACTGAAAGCAACTCAACACAAATGGCTTGTAAGCTTACCAGTTTGGCTGTTGATTGGCTCTTTGGAATAACAAATATCCACACAAAGTAGACATTCTAGATGCTTGGCACAAACTGTTTGTCGTCCACAAACAAAGGCAAACGTGTTTCTGTCTGTTAGGGGTGAAAAGCCAGCCATCACTGAGAGACAAGACAGAAATCATTAAAGTGTGGGCACATTTTCAGACACTCTCTCCTGGAAGTCATTCATTGTGTTGCACTTGTTTGTAAACAGAGAAAAGTGAGTGTGGCTAAAAATGAAACAGAGCCTGAGCGAACCCTGTTTGCCTTGTCACCTCCTCACCATGTAAATTGGGTCCATATAAATAATCATTTGATGAGTAAAGCATTTGCATAATGTTACCTTTTAAGAAGCAGGTTGTTGTTGTATGCAAATTGTCTTAGTTATTATTTGCCCAAGAAAAGGGCACGGTTGTTTATGTGTTTGGCCTTAAGGATGAAGGTGTTTCTAATTGTAATGTAATTTGGTTTACACCTACTCAAACTGACCTGAAGCACCATAAATGGCCTTGAGCACTCCTGAAACACAGTGTCTTCTGTGTTTTTCAATTGATAGCAACCTCTGTCTGCCTTTGACAATTATTTTTTAACAAAGCACAAGAAGAGCTTGTTACTTGTTGAATTAAATAAATTTTAAGTACAAATAAATTTCAGAATTAGCTCCTAAACCACTCTTGACTCTAACTCGAGAGTGGTTCAGTCAATCAGATATCTTTCATACATTTCCATGCCTGCTTAAAGATTGCAGTTACGGTGTGAGAAGGAAGAAATATTTACAAATGGCAGTGCAGTTCACATAAAGCTAAAAGATGTGAGGAAGGACAAGTGATGAGACTGCAAAGGGCTCAAGAAGATTCAGAGAGAGATAAAACGATCACTTAGCAATAGTCATGATAAAAGAATAAAACTGGTAACAGGACAAAGAAAGAGTAGCAAAGAACAGACACAGCGGTGTGCCGGTAACCTCTGTTCCATTACCTTTCACTGCAGCTGTAGTAGCAATAGATGCAGACAGATAAAGACAGACAATCCCATCGGAGCGGCTGCCGCTCACCAAAGCACCCGGAAACGGAGATAAAACAGACACAAAGACAGAATGGAGGCATAAAAGAAAGAGGGGGTTGACAAAACACATTCATGAATGTAGCTCAGCGACGGGGAAAGTGACTAAGAGACAGACACAAACTGTTTCTGACAAGTTGACGCCTTTGAGGAATACTGGCCTGCATGCTGGCTGGTGGATAGTGTGTCCTCGACCTTTCAGATTTGGCTGTTGCCTCAACCAGAGATTCCCTCAGCCCCCATTTAAATACGCTTATGTGGCTCCACTTGCAAAAATCTTCTGCTCACATGAAAATCCCGCTTCTACTAACTAACCAAAACAAACACACAGATACACTGATGGATGACGACATTATGAACAGAAGTTAGTCAGTGCTTAGGTCTCTGATAGCTGTGATACCAAAGTGATTATTTCCCTTTTTGTTTATGAAAAGAAACAAGTAAAACACTTGCGGTGTAGGAAGACAGCAGCACCACTGTCTTCTGAATTTAAATGACTTTGATTAAACCTATTGATTGGTGGTCAAATCCATGAGTTTACTGCTCCCCTTGTGATATCAATTAAGGCTCTGATCTGCTCCCTTCTCACTCAGTTCTCTGTGTCTGAGGTGGAGCGCTGAGCAGCAGCTGTGAGGGTCCATGCTGTTCCCCAGAGAAAATTCATTTATGAACTCAGACCCTATTACTGTTTAATAGTGTGTAAACAAGAGGGTGGTCATAGAGAACATGGCAATGCATTAACCTCTCTGCTTCTGCCTGTTTCCATTTGCCTCTCTCTCTCTCCCTCTCCCTGTCTGTCTCTGTGTCTGGTGTCTGGCTCCGTCTCTCTCTAACATTAAATCCCTTCTGGTTCTTGACTCCTTACTCCTGCCACACATTTTACTGTTATTGTGAACTCACTTGGGCCTCATACCTTATCACGCTCACTCCTTCTTTCTTCCTTCCATGGTCTCACCCTCTCTTTCTCTCTCTACCTCCCTTTTCTTCTCATTCTCACTCTACAGGGTATCTACAGCTGCATCCATGGAGTACAAATCGAGGAAAACAAGTCAACCATAGACTCGCCCTCATCCACCATTAAGAAGAACATGAACAACACCCACTCGAACATCCTGCGGTTGCTCCGCACTGCCAAGGACATGACTGCCGTCCCAGGCGTTAACGGCTCTCCACACGCCGCTCTGGAATATAGCCACAGTGGCCGTGATTCGGCTATATATGATATCCAGGAGCACCGGCGCAGCCTGGTGGGTCACCCTGTAGACTGCAAGTCTGCGCCACCCTACCTGCCGGAGGACAACATGTTCAGTGACTACATCAGCGAGGTGGAGAGGACTTTTGGCAACTTGCCCCTGAAGGACAGCAACCTGTACCAGGACCATTACCGGCACCACCACCCGGCTCTGGGTATGTCCGGCCCCCCGCCAAATAGGCCTCGTAGCTTAGGCAGCGCTAGCTCGTTGGAGGGGGGCATGTTCGATTGCGACAGTTTAGGGGGAGGGGTAGCGCCTATCTTCACCACGCAGCCCCGCCCCTCCATGACTCACAGGAATACCAGTAAATTTGACCTGATCGCTGGCCACACACCTGCGGATTCCAACCAGGGTGGGTTCAAGGGCAGCAATGTGTACGGCAGGTTTTCTTTCAAAGGAGGTGCATCCAGCACGGGGCTCATCGGGGGGCATGACAGGTACTGTGGGGGTGGGGGAGGCTCAGGGGGTGATGATGGGAACATTCGCTCTGATGTGTCGGATATCTCCACGCACACTGTCACCTACGGCAACCTGGAAGGCAACGCCAAGAGGCGTAAGCAGTACAGGGACAGCCTGAAAAAGAGGCCAGCGTCTGCCAAGTGCAGACGGGAGCAGGACGAGATAGAGCTGAGCGGCTTCAGGAGGAGACCCCACCACCACACCGTCCACCACCACTTCCCCCACGGGCCCCTGGCACACCGCACGGTCTCACCTCCCCTGGAGCGGAAGAGGGGAGGAGGAGGGGGTAATTCTTCACCTTATTTATTCCGCAGGGATAAAGAGAACCTGAGGGATTTCTATCCGGACCAGTTTCGCTCCAAGGAGGGCAAGGCCATGTGGGAGCAAGAGGGTGGAAGTGGAGGAAGCGGTGTGGGCGGTGGTAGCGGTGGTGGTATCTGTAAAAGCTTAGTACCTGTGGAAGACTTCCTCAAAGGTAAAGAAAAGAAACCAGATGGGCTTGGCCCAGTGTCGGCAGGGCAGCAGGCCCACACCTGCTGGGAAAAGGGGGTTTCTGGGATAGGAGGGGGTGGCATAGCAGGGGGTGACTGGGAGTGCCGTAACTGCCACAGTGTGTGTCATCATAGTGGAGCAGGCAGCACGTGTCCAGTTAGCGGAGTTGGGGGGACCAGCAGTCGCCCCAGCTCCGCCACATCCAAACGCTGCGACTCCTGTAAGATTCAGCCAAGCAACCTTTACAACATTAGCGAGGATAATAACATGGTGTTCACTGGAGTTAAGAGTAGCGTAGTAGTACCCAGCCAAACACAAACTCAGGCACAGCGCAGGAAGTTAGGGCCAGGTGGGAGGGTGTTACGGAGGCAGCACTCATATGACACATTTGTGGACCTGCAGAGGGAGGGGGCAGGTCGCATGGGAATGGGTGGGGGCATTGGGGGGCAGTTTCAACAGCCCCGAAGTGTGAGCTTGAAAGACAGAGATCGCTTCATGGAGGGCCCCAGCCCTTACGCTCACATGTTTGAGAGGTATTCAGGTGATAGAGAGTCTCCCATGTTTGGAGGAATAGGCGGGGATAGGGCGAAGGGAGGCTCCTCCTTCAGTTTGTACCGTGGAGGCGAAGGTGGGTTGCATCGGCGGTCGGTGGGGGAAAGAGACCTGAGGGACAGAGATAGAGCTATGATGGGAGGTGGGGGCTGTGGTGGTGGTGGTGGTGGTGGTAGCAGAGGGGCCGGGACTTACTCCTTGTCTAAATCTCTCTACCCAGATAAGGTGAACCAGAACCCCTTCATCCCAACCTTCGGCGACGACCAGTGTCTTTTACACGGTGCCAAACCGTACTACATGAAAAAGCCACAGACGCAGCAACAGCAGCAGCAGCAGCAACTTCTCAACAACAGCCGAGGAGGAGGGGACTTCCGCAGCTCCATGGGAGCCACTTCCTATTTGCCCGCGTCCGCCACAGCTGGGGTGATGTCCAATGTGGCCCCCAGGTATCCCCAAGAGCTGTGTCTGGGCGGGGTGGGAGGGCCCATGGGGAACCACCACGGGGGCAACAAGCTACTGCCTGGGGGCAGGGACACGTTAGGTTTGGGGCAGGGACAGAGACCCTTCAATGGTGCCAGCAATGGACACGTTTATGAAAAGCTCTCCAGCATTGAGTCAGACGTTTGAGAGTGAAGACAGAGGAAGAAAGAGAGAGAGAGAGAAGATGAAGTGGGTGAAGAAAATGAGGGGAAGAGGAAAAAAGAGAAACAGCACAGGCTGATGACCTCTCTGCGTGAAGAAAATGACAAGGCACAATTTTGTGTGTGTGTGTGTGTTGTTCTCACTAAATGGAAAGAATTTGGACAATGCACACAGGCCACTGCTGGCTAAGCTGCGGCGAAGTCCGGCGAGAGGCAAGTTTTTAATGAGAAGAGAGGATTCTGGTGCTGCTCCGATGCTCAGTGAAAGATCTGAAGGGAGGGAGGGAGGAATGGGAGGGAAGTAGGGAGGGGGAAAAAGTGAAATCAAATTTCCAGTCTCTGCTCTCGTCACATGCTCTTTGTCTTTCCCTCCCTCCTGCAGTTCCTCAACACCAAAACCAACATTTTGTTTAGCAAAGGAAATACAATCATGAATGAGAAATCAACACTTCTGCTGAAGTAACAGGGTACACTAATAATAACTGTATTGATAATGTTAATAATATTATTGAATATTATTCCAGTGTTTAATGATGATCGGTTTGGATTGTTTTTAAAGTTTGTTTATTTAAATAGTTCATGTTACATATTTGTATGATGTTAATTCTTTCTTAGCTTACCAATTTACAGGAGACTGGTAGACCCGTTGTCGGTACAGATCTTTTTTTTGGGGGGGTTCCTGTAATTTGGACTCTTCTTTGCTATTAATCCTTCATGTTTGGTTTTTTTCCTTTTCTCACTTTAGATTGCTGTGAAGTGTATGTGAAAGGCATGACTTGCTGAGTACATTGTATGTACTTAGATATTTGCAAAGGTCTTTTTTTCTCGGCTGCAGAAGCAACATCATCATACTGATTTGCCATTTTGCTGTCATTTTTTTCTGCGTGGCAGTTCCAAATGGGTCTCACATTTTGAGCTGGATGTGCCTTAAAGGACTAATACTGATTCTCCATCTATCTTCTGTTGGCAGACAGATTCATCTGCGAGCAACTAATCAATTGGTTTGAAAGGGAAAATTCAAGTGAGCAAGTCTGATATGAGAGCAGAGTTTTCGGGTGTTAAGCTGATTGTATAACACAGCTAGACACAGAAATTGCTGCAGTAGAGGAAGCTTAAATTTGCACATTGATCCCCAACCAATAAAAGAAAGCAACGGCAGGATTGCACGGGTTAAAATACAGATTCTTCTTTTTGTATTAACGCCACAGTTAATCTAACCACAAGTAATTTTCCTTGAAATCATTTACCAAGCTTCATCACTCCTCACCTCATCATAACAGATGACCCAGAAACCAACTATCCATTAATTATGTGTAAATCGTATTTAATGTCCACTTGTTGCTCTCATGGCATTTCATTGGGTCCGGCTCAATTGGCCGTGACAGTTTTGCTGTTCAGGACAGGGACATAATGGACTCTCAGAGAGAGGCCTCTGTTTCTGGGATGAGCAGTTAATTTTTTCATGATTACTATTACAAGCCTTGCCTGCCATATGAGATGGTCACATTTGAGGGATGGCGAGAGGGTTTATTGCTGTATTGTGCAGGTGTCAAGCGCCACAGCAGGCTCGTGAATTTAACCAATCTAATACACAGTCCCACATAATTATCTCATAACTCATAACAGTGTCCCACTGCAATTTAAAAGAGTATATTTTGACACCAGGCAGAGGGTTTGTACATTAAAAAACTGAAGCTAGCAGTTAGCTTAGCTGAGCATAAAGACTGCAGATAACAAGGAGAAATGGCTAACCTGGCTCAGTCTTAAGATAACAAAATCCAACATATCAGTGCCTCTAAGGCTCACTAATAAACATCTTGTATCTTAAATGCATGAATACTTTTTTAGAGAGATTGTAAGCTGTTCCCATGCTAGAAACTTCCATTTTTAGCTCATCCAGCCGAAGGACTGATGAGCTTATACCACAGCGAGGCGTCCGTCCACAATTCAAAAGAACTGCTACTCCTCCTAGAGTATCAGCCAGATTTTAGTGAAACACAATGATACCTTAATGGGTCTTCACCCAAACTGTGGTCAAGGTCACATTCGTTTTTCTCAGCGGATTTAACTTCTCATTAGTTTGTGCAGTACAGCCAATTAGTGACAAGAAATGTTATAAGTTTCTTCTTGTACTTCACACATTACAAAAACCTGTGAATTGTGAGGGATCGTGAGCCATATGAGCTATTACGTCACTGACGTTGTAGTTTATAAGACTGAACAAAAGAAATTTAATACTAGGTTCATCAATCACTTTGAAGGCGACTACTTTTTTAAACTCCTGTTTTGAAGCCTTAATTTTAGTATTATGGCAATCATCATCTGCTTTTTATTTCCTTTTAGAACCAGAAGTGATCATGGGTGGAGTGTTACATTATCAGCTAACGCTAGCACTCTTGGTTAGCAAGGTGAATCTATTCACAGACTGTATAATTGCATTGCATGGACACAGCTCCTTGCCTGTGAGAGCTAAGTAATGTTGAAATGAAATACCAGAATATTTTTGGACAGTTTGCTTCATATAACTTCTCAGTTAATTTTAATAAAATTGCTTCAAAAGCCACAAAAACAGTCAAAATGTCCAGTTCAGTGACTCAGCTTGAATTAGCTGAGGCGAAGCCTAGCACACAGCTAGTAGCCTAGCCTAGCCTAGCACCCACCTGTCACTCAAAACAGCAACACTGTATATTATAAGTAGGCTAACGTTAAGCCTTTATTAAATTTAAATGGGTGAGTTATGCAAAAAAAAATAATAATAATAATTATGAGAAAAGAAATAAGCTATAGAGACCAAAAACTGTTTTTGGACAAGTTTATTTTTGCTGTAAAGTTGGCCAACTTAATATGGGAGTCTGTGGGGATTCATTTACTTCAAGAGGCCATTAAGCTTTCAGCTTTAGCTTCATTTGTCAGCCCTGGGCTTGCTGCTTGGTTTCCAGTTTTATGCTAACCTAAGCTAACTAAAAGTAGTTTAATTTTTGAAAGTATCAATTTTCTCATCTAAACCAGCAAATGTCAACGTTTTCCTCCAGGTTATTATCATACAGAGGACCTGGATGTACAATAAATCTACCCCTCTGTGCACTCACTCATCCTTTTCCCCCTCATCATTGACAAATCCCTCAAATAGAACACAAAAAAAGTCATTTCATTATGCACCGTAGCCTTGATTTCTCCCTCCACCAGGCCATAATCTGTTTCACATGCTGAGATTTTGATGAAGAAAAGAATTTGCCCTCAAGTTCAAGGTCCTGTGTGGACTGTGCCAACTGCAGACTTTTGTATGGCACAAAAGAATAAAGAGGTGAAAGCGTACTAAAATGAGGTGGGATATGTTGGAAAAAACAAAAACAAAACATCACCTTCCTTATTAATTGACTTGTTGGTATAGCTCTCAAATCCACATCAGACACTCAGATGATCTCTGCTCTAACTGATTATATAAAGATATGTTTTTCTTAAGTTTCTTGCTCTGTCTACCATTTAAGTAGTATTATTTATGAAAAGTATATTCTATTTAAAGTCACTTGTCCAATTTGACTTTAAGTCATGTTGCCAAACCAAATTTTGATATCTATAAAGCACAATTCTGACTGAATGGATCTAATATTTAATTTGTAGTACATCCCAGTCAAATCTTTAGAAGACTTTCCTTCTCTTGGTGGACAAGTCAGTATGTATGATACAAGGGGGTGTCTAGTGTTTGTAAGGACTTGCATGTATACACTTTTCTTTATTTCTGTTTTTTAATCTTCAATTTTAGCCCAAAAATGTGTGTTTTTGAATGATATTAGGAATTTTATCACTTTCACTGGTTCTGATGATCCATGTAGTACTGTAGGTGTGTGTGCGTGTGTTTGCGTGTTTGTGTAAGAGAAGAGCAATCGAAAAGTCAAAATTTTGGTTATACTCAAATGCCTAAATTGAGTGAAACCTTTCACTAAGATAAGGGTAGAAAACACTTTTTTTATTGTTAACCTTTTATCATTTTTCTTGATAGTTTGTGTAGATGCTTTTCGACAAGGCTGAGTTCTCGCTTTACACATTCATTGTCACTTGAAGAAGCCTTTTTTTTTTTCATTTAAACTTTTTCCTTTTGAATATATCTCATTATTTCTGTTATTGTATGTGCCTGAAAACATACGCTTGATTACCTCTGCGTGTGCTCATATGGAAGAGTGACAGAGTGTGTGTGAGAGCTGTTTATTGTATGTGTACTATAAAGCTGTATGTAAATACTTTACCTCACGCTCATGGACTTTTGATAAAAAATAAAAACTGTACAAAACAGCAGAGAATACATCTATTTGGGATAAATCTTTCATTCTGAGGTCCCCACACAAAATTGCTTTTGTAATGACTTCAGGCCAGGATATGTGCAGTCATTTATTATTACACAGATAGTGCACACATTTAATGAGTGTTGTGTTTTTATTTTTGTTTTTGGACCAGTTAAAAAGGCTGTTTTTCTCACAAGGGAAAATTGTAAAGCACCATCAATAATCGGTACCCAGAAAGCACAATAGATTATCTATTGCATTTTTACAGAGGTAGTCTCTTTTTGTCCCTCTTTAGCTAAATCTTCTGGGTTTTTTTTTTTTTTTTTTTTTTTTTTTTGTTTTTTTTTTTGTTTGTTTGTTTGTTTGTTTGTTTTCTCTGAGCATTGCATGGTCTGACCTTGGGGTAAATTGTCCACTCTTGGGAAGATTGGCATGTGTCTTGAGTGTTTTCCACTTGTGAATAAACTTTCTCACTGTAGAATGATGGACTTCAAACTGTTTAGAAATGTCCTTATAACCTTTCCTAGATTGATTGGCAGCAATAGTTGCTTCTTTAAGATCATTGCAGATTGTGTTAACACGCACTTGAATGCTCCGGAGTGGGAAACTGCCAAAACTTCTACTTTTATAGAGGTGATCACACTTGCTGATGATCAATTAATCAAATGTATTTGATTAGCAGTGCCTGGCTCCTACTTATCTTAGTTCTATGGAAGCAGTAAGGGTGGACTTAGTTTTTCACAAACTGCTTCTGCATTTTGACTTAGTTTTTGTTAAATAAATAATGATGTCATGTTTTTGTTCATTTGAGGTTATATTTAAATAACTTTGGACCAGATTATTTTTTACTATGTCCTGATACACAAAGCCTTAGAATTGAAACAGGGTGTACTTTCTTTTTTGCATGACTGCAAATAATGTTGAGCAGCTACTATTGAACCCGGAGGATTGTTTCATTATCATTTAAAATGAGATGTAAAATTTAGAAATGTTTAAGATTTTAACATTTAAAATCAGTTTTGTTCCTCAAATTATTACATGTATCCAGAATAGGGAAAATATAAACTTAGGAAAATATTTTAGTTGTGACTTCACGGTAAGGTCACTGAACATTTTTGCTGCTTTGCACTACAATAATGTCACAGTCCATACGCCCTTTTCTTTACATTCATACATTCTGCCTTACATGTTCTCATGCAGAAGCTGCCGTTGCTGTTTATACAGTCTCCATTTGTATCACTTCAGGCTGTTTAGATTTCATTTTGACTTTTTCTTCCGTTTAATGTATCCAAATGCATGTGCGGCAGCAGTGTTTCACCTCTCTGCATGGATTTATGCATCCACCCTTCAAGCACACACCCAAAATGCAACTGGAAAATTTAACACAGCACTGATAAAGACTTGCAGGCATTCAATGAATTTCATTTGCCAGTCTGTTTAAACATATATAATTGAGTTGTTGGGAGATACAGTGCCTGACTTTGTGTTTGCAAAAGCTCTATTAAAACCTGTGCTCTACTCGGTGTGCTTATGAAAAATGGAGCCCAACAGGGGAATTATGTAAACAGACTGTTTGATTTGAATTGAAGGTCGTGTTGATTTCTGTTGTTTTGTGGCCTCACAAATGGCTATTATGCAGCCCTTCTGCTTGGCCAAACATCCCAAGTGCTTTTAGCATTCATGTGTTTTGAATGACTCTGATTACACCTTCTATAATATCCAGTTCTTCCAATGCGTCAGGAGGCAGCAGACCTTTTTCATGACTGTTACTTCCAGAGTGAGGAAACTTTTCAAGGATGAAACCTTGTTGCTTTCGACACTTAGACAGATATTTTGTGAGCAGTTCATTCTGAAACTGCTTTTGTGCAGAAAGGTTTTCATTACCTTGATAGCGTCAGTAGTCATGAATTAGAAAGGAATTTAGGTAAACAACAGATGTATTGGTTGAATTTTAATGCGTCAAGTTGCCTTCAAGCTTCAAGAAGTCAATTACAGTTTATTTTTTTCCTGTTTTCTTTTTGTCAGAGTTAGTCTTAGTCCTTGCATTGTTGGGGGTTGATTATACTGTTGCTAGGAGAAATCGCACATGATGCAGTTACCTTATTCTGTGTGTGTGAGTCCATGTGCCTGTACAACTGGGGAAATTACTGCCCAGTTATTTACATCCTCACACTGTCATCTATCTGTACACATTAACACAAGGATCAATCCTCCTCCCCCGCAGCCGTAGTTTACCAAGGCTGCTAATGGGCCTCTATCAAGGCTCAATCATAATGAAACAAAAGGAAATCACATTAGAGCCTCAGTGATTCGGCTAACTAGATTGACACACACAAGGATGATTTCCTAACTGAGATTAATAGACCCAATCATTCCATTAATATATATGTTCCGGTGTTGTTATAGATACTAGATTAGCCATGTAAGCTGGAAGAGACTGGCGTCAAAGCAGAGGAATGAGGACAGTTATGTACTGTCTGGTTGGCACAAATAGGAAACAAAGCATTACAGGTGCTTGGTTTGTTTCCCTGGAATACCTGATTAAGATGATACCAGTGGAGTTATGGTGTGAGGTTAAATAAAGCTGCAGGTGGATCATAGACACTTTACTGAGATCATCCCCCAGATCGGCCCACCCACTTTCGTCTTTAAATACCTGTGCCATTGTTTGAGTGCCATTACATTAACAATTTGACTATTTTCATCAGATTATGAAATGTTGAAAGATAGTAAAAAATTTTCTATTACAATTTTCCAAAGTCCTAGTTGATGTCCTTAGATGGCTTTTTACTAATGAATGTTTGACATAATTGCTTGAAAAAAATGTGTTAGTTAATTGATTATAAAATTTGGGGCTCCAGCTACCAGTTTTTTCCATTATCAATTATTTTCTTCATTAAACAATACAATTTGCTACATTTCATTAAAGAAAATAATAAAAAATACCCATCAGTTTCCTGTAGAGGAAAAGTCTCCAAATTGCTTTTTATGTAGTTTGTTTTGTTTTGAAATCCCAGAAAACATTATGCATGATTAAAATATTTATTTAGGTAAATTTTAGTGGGTTTTTTTGGGGGGGGGGGGTTTAAGCAAAGAAATCAAAACATTTGACAATTTGTGGTTCTCAAATGTAATAATGTACTGCTTTTTTCCTGTCTTACATGGTAGCAAATAAAATATTTTTTATGGGTTTTTGCCAAACAACACAAAACATTGGCTGTACCTAGTCCTCTACTATCAACTGCTTCTGTTTTTTTTTCCCAAATAGAGCAAAGAAATGATTAAGAAAATAATGTGCAAATGAATGGACATGAGATTATCTTGAAAGGCAGAAAATCTTAACAGTCTTAACGTGCATTTTTTTCTTGTAAAACTGCTTACATTTTCTGACAGTCAACCAGTTGCTCAATTTTTCAGCTTTAGTTCAGTTTTAAACTCTGTTTTGGTCAAAGTTTTTAGGCCTCCGATACCATACCAGCCTTACCATCCCCATGGTTTTTAATGATACCTTAAACTGAATCACTTCACTTGTACCTTGTGCATTAAATAAGCACACAACACCCCAACAAACCCATCCTGGATTATGTAAGTGTGTTTAAGATCAATTAAATAATGTTTTTGTGGTTTTAAAAACCAGTGGTTCTAATTCCACACGGTACAAAATGTACTGCAGAGCTCTGTAACTGTGAACCACAGAACATGTTCCATGACTCCTTAATATAGTAACTGGGGCCACATTTGCTATTCAGTAATCAAAATTTTATCATGTCAGAATTTCTAATACGATTTTAGTAAACAGTAAGTAGGGTCAGTTGACAGCTGCTCTTGTGAGCTCTTTAATTTCCTGCCTAATAGCCACTTCAGACAGAATACATACTCACCCTGTATTTCTCCAAAAGAACACAATGCTCCAGCATTAAATGGGCACGTGGCCAAGTCTTTGATACGTTGTTTTTCTTTGACTTCTCTTTAGAGTTTGCTCTGAGTTTGCTCAATTTCCCAGCTCTATAGGTCTTCCCTTTCACCGTTTGCCTCACACCTTCCCTTGTTGGCTCTCTCTTCCCCTTCTCTGTTCCCTCTTGCTGACTTTTTTCCTCTGTGCTCTTCTCTCCAACGAGGTGAAAAACACACTTGCCAAATACAGGTGGGTCATCACACTGTCTCGCATGCTCATCAGTTGCTAAGTACGAAGCACTTTGATGCAAACAGGCTGGCCAGCATCATCGTGCAGCATGTTGTAGCTCCTCAATATTCCAGCTTCGTTCTGAGAAAAGATGGTAAATGCAACAGCTGTTCAGTGTGAATGTCCATGTGACAAAGCTGCTGAGGTGCCTTGATGGTGCTGTTCAGACGTTTTTCACACAAGAAGGAATTACTGGAAAGAGCTCCTCGTTATCAGCAGCGATGATCAACTGAAGGTCTCTTCAAAGATTTTTCTTTTTCCACTGAAGATGAACTTGTGAGCTGAAAATCTTCTGAAATATCAAAGGAAGTTTCTCAGTTCCTCACACTTTCTGCAAAGTTAGAGCAACTCTACTGGCAGCGAAAGTAAGTAAAGCTTCTTCAGTGCTCAGGGCTGCACAGACAGACTTTTTGTCTCCCAACAGACTCCTGCTTTCTGCATCTGAAAAAAGCTGCTTGGATGCAGGCTGCACTGTCATCCTCTTCGACATGCAGATTCAGCTGTGAGCAGCTGCTAGGAAAAATTCCCGCATAGCTTGAAGCCTCATCCTGTATCAGAGCACTAGGCAATATGTAAGAGAAGGGAGAAGGAGGTGAGGAGGTGGAAGAGGTGGAGTAGTAGGATGAAATGCAGGGGGAGGAGCCAGGGGAGGAGCTCATATGTGTCAGCAGCAGTTCAACAGGAGCTGAATGTTTGCCTTTGCAATGGCAGACGTGTACATCTTCATCAGAGAGGAACTGTTAGCTCCTCAGTCAGCTACACATGTCCCACTCCATGATAATTTGTTTGGTAATCCCGAAAGCCTTGACCATGCACCTCTTTCAGAAAGTGAAGAAAAAGATTGTTAAAGCAGTCAGTGGCGATTTGTAGATTTTTTTTTTTTTTTTTAAAACTGCTTTCACTGTTTGCTTTGTGTCTCATTGGTATGACCTTCCCTGTGCAGATAAGCTTCTTGCTGTAGTTACTATAGTAGAGGGTGGAATTTTTTATTTTTTTTGTTGTTAAGGAGATGGCTTTGTGAGATGAAAATTGACTTGCTTATGGTCCCGCTCTGTCCTCGCAGTAGAGTCTTTTTAAGTCTTTGCACTAAAAATATAGAGAGAGCCGTGGATTAAAACGGAGTACTGTTTAACATAATCAGTAGTGAGGAACCCTTGCTAGTATTTACAAGCAAAAGCAGAACAGTCCAGCAAAAATATTTCACATCTGTTGTGACTAAGAAAACAATTAATATTATATGTGGATCTAAATATCATTTCCCCTATTTCATGTTGTGTTACAAGCCAGCTCCTCATCAATCAAAATCAAACATACTGCTAAAATTAAGTCTGTTAAAAAGTAATGATGATTAATTATCCAGCCTTCCTACTAGTAAACTATCAAAGTGTTGTTCATTTATGTGGCTTAATGAAATGTGTATATACAGAGCTTAACAAATTTATTAGACCACCACCCAGTGTACGGTTTATGCCACAGCTCACAGAATTAACAGTATTGGTATTTATCAAAATCATTTTTATTTTTCTGTAGTTACTGGTTACTGGTTGCACCAGTATGAACAAGCTCTTTAATTGAAATGATATGTTTAATGTTAAAATATAATTATTGTTTTTATCCATGAATTTTCAAATTTACTTGTTTATAAAAAAGCAAAAATAAATAAAAAATGGTAACAACACTGTTTGCTTGCATTCCTGAACAGAAAAAATTAGTTTTAGTGGTTGAATGTGATGCTTGATTAATTTCTGACTCTGAAGTCCGGTGTGCCGCCTCAAATTTGGGTACAAAAACGTGAATTCAGTGTGAAATTCCTCACTCCTGTTCAAAATGGTAAACCGTCAAGAACTCACTGAAAAGGAAAGAGTCCTCATTAAAGCACTTCGTGATGCTGGATGGTCTCTCTTGCTTTTATGACAGGTGGTCTAATAAATTTGTCAAGCACTGTATGCATTATTATGAGGACAAGGAGGAACATGAACATTTTTATAGCAAGAGATTGATCTACTATTAATAGGCAGCAGTAAATAATAATAGCCCTTTAATAATTTCTCAACATGCTTTGGGTCAGTGCTTTCGGCTGGTTTTTGTTGCTTAGATCTGCCCTTGCAAGTTTCTTGTTGATAAAGCCAGGCAAAAATACTCATTGAGGATATAACTTGACACGAGTAAATGGCCCAACAGTTTGAAAAGCTCATCTGTTTGCTGCTTTGATTCATGAGCAGCTCTTCATATTAGTAAGCAGTGTCCACTTAAAAGCAGAGAACCTCAGTGACTGCTGTTGACATAATGGAACAAACACATTGTCATGAATTGTAAAACATGCTGTTAGCGCCTGTCACACTTGTATTGACATGAAGCAACATCCTGGTGAACAACAAGGATGAAGATGTTTGTGGTACTGGATGTTATTTTTGCTCTATTTCCGTGTCAAAGCTACAAAGCCTGCTAAAACTGGATTTAGACTTTGAAGGCGTGAGAATGAGTTACCTCATATCTTCAGTATTTGTGTGGACAGATACTGAATTGCACTGTGACTTATCAGAGATATGAAAAGTTACAGTGCAGCTGCTGAAACAACTTTAATACACCAAATGCACAGATTAGGTAATAATGAAATGATGCAAGTCTTCTCATTCTAGCTTTTATCACTGAAACTGTTGCTGTTGGCAATTTAAACAAATATTATCAGATCACATCTGACATAACTGTTTAGTGTTGTGGTGACAATATCAGGGGATAAAAAGCTATGTCCGTGTTTACTTTCTGGGAACACTCCCCTTATTCTTCTGCGTCAAGTGTAATCCAAGATAAATCCCTAAAGTCTCTCCATCCCAGACATGAAAAACATTTCTGAGTCATTGTGGGATTTGTTTTCATTAGCATAGAATATGTCCCAATTGAGCGTGTAGAAATTATGTTTCAAACGTAATTAAAACTAAAATCAAAATTTTGGCATGAGGTCTACAGCGAAGAGTTGTTGCAGAAACTTGGTTGGAAGCCTGCTGCTTAATTAAACAGCCGCTGAAAAAGGACATTATGAACTCTAGAGTTAATAGAATAATAAATAAAATGATTATCGAAGTTATGGTAAAAACCCGAAACAGTATACCAACACTTTGTACATAATAAATCCCCATTCATGCATAAAATACATCTTTTTCACAGCAAAAACAAAGGAGTCAGTTCTGAAAATTATTCCTGAATGATGCTGTTATTAAAATGGAGGACTTTTTGCATATCGCTCATCACCTTGTTGCCCCAGTCAAACCACAGAGCCACTCGGTGAAAGCATATTTGTCTAGCTTTTCAGAAATCACATCTTGCTTGAACAGCTGACAGGACATCAGCTGATTCATCTGTGATTGAACTGTGTGACTAAACTGGGCTGAAGCTGTTTTTCTTTAATGTGACTATATCATCCATGTTTCCATGGACCATTGATCCACTGCTTAGCTATTGATAATCCTAGATATTGAAAATGCATGCATATGCTTTCCTCAGGGTCTTCATATAATGACGCACACAGGTATGCTGTGATTGCCTAATATCCGTAGATTGGACACATTGCAGGCTTCCACCTAGACAACTGGTCACTGTGACACCAGCATTATGTCAAAGTGCTGTTAAGCACCACTGTTACTGTGAGCAAGGGTTACTGTAGGCATGACTAATGGGAGCCTAATACAATAGCCATAACTAATGAGTTGTACTTATTACAATAACATGAAGATTACATGCTTTCCTTATCAATCATATCATTTTTTAAGACAAGAAGACACAAAATTCTTTTTTTCAAAAAAAGGAAAGAAAGTAGCTTTAAAAAAAAAAAAAAAAAAAAAAAATTTTTTCTTTTTTTTTTTTCCCCAAACAAAAAAAAAAAAAA
>VUQI01001172.1:15747-31046 GCA_015106735.1 Paratilapia polleni | reverse complement strand
TGTTTCAGACAGGTCATAGAGATTTCTTCAACTGGCTTGTTTTGACTGAACAGTCTGAATCAAGAAGATATTCAATGTAAAATGGCATAAAAGTGAGTAAAGCAACTAATTCTCACATTCTGCATCCAAAGATTTTTAACATTTCTAAGAAGCCCTAAAACAGCACTCCATAAGTAGACAGGTTAGAACAGTCGCAGTCTCATCACAGTTTACAGTTTATACACATTTCCTTGATCCTTCACCCTGTTCGTAACAAGGTGACAGAGAACCAGCATAGCTTATCTTTATCCTGACTGTACCAAAGCTCGACAGTCGCACGGAGCATAACGGAGGAGATGGGTGAAGATGAACAGCAGCGAGGTGAAAGCAGAGTGGCATTGAGTGGAGCAGGAAAAGAGCAGAGCGGAACAGAAAGGCAGGAGCAGAGCCAACGAGAGCGAACAACACATCCCAGATATAAAAGATGAGAGTGGGCCATAGATAGCTCAGCGAAGCCGGGGTTGCAAGCTGAAAGCCTCATTTGTTAAAATGGGGTTCAGCCAGCAAGATGTCAAGAGACAGGATACCACATTATACAAAAGTTACACAATGCCAGCCGAGCCACTTAACACACAGCATGAGTGATGCAGTGTTTATTCTCCATGAATAACTCACCGAGGTTTACCGGCCAGACTGGCGCACTTAGACAGTCATTTGAAATGTGAATTGATCTTTTATCAGTTGTGTATAGTGAGGGTATGTGTCCTGGCATGAGGTATGTTCCCGGCATTTAACAGAATTCCCGCATAGCACGGGAAAAGTTTCCAAAGTTAAATTTATCATTCACAGTTTAAATCATTTGAAAATGACCAAAAATGTCCTGCAACCCATGGAAAGACTTGCGCTTGGTTCACGACAAACCAAGTGCTATCACAGTTCAACAGAACAATTATCAACAGTTTTGATGCTTGAGTAATGATTTAATTTATAAAGAATAAATGTAAAAAAAAAAAAAAAGTGTGGTGCCAACATCTTACAGATTTGAAAACAATTAACAGATTTATGTAAATGCACTGACTTTGCTTTAGAAGATTGACGGTTTTCACACCTCCGCCTTTATAATTGAATTTCTTTTATTTTACAGAAGGAAGCAGTTAGAAAACTGTTGCACAAAAAGCAAATTTATCTTGCCTAAACAAAGCTTTTAAAATCCTTCAAGCTGTAAAAGGCTAAAGTTATTATCATGTCAGGATACACTAGCAGTCAAACTGCCCATGTCAGGTCCACATACGGATAATTTGATTTCTCTTCTGTACTAGCCAAAAGGTGCTAGGAGGAGAGATGCACCGATTTACCGTCCAGGGACCAGCCAGTCACTCACCAGTGACTCACCCACGACCACACACTAACAACATGTTAGAGTTATTCACTGTGACACAGAGTTCGTCAAAGTAAACCATAGGGAACCAACAAGAAAATGTTCGTAACAACAAACCTACTCAGGCACTTGAATCACCCTCACCCAGCTGAACATGGACATTTTAAAGGAGCTAACAAAGGCAAAGTGTAAAGCTAAATCTAGCCAGCGCTCAGAGCTAACCACAAGCAGGCAGCCTCAGTATGAGCAAAGGATCAAAACAATTACGAGGAAAATTATAGAGATGAGTGTAAAAGAGAAAAGGGTCGATGTCCTGTTAGCTGGTGAATTGATAAACATACTGGAAAATTATATAGTATCTGACATTCGTTTTGCTATATAAATCTGTTTCACCTGCTTTTGTTTGGTGAGGTGAAACATGTCAGGTGAAGGTGGATGTACAGGAACTCATTTTCAGTTAATTATTTGCACCTCTTTCCAGTAGCAGAACACTTTATTTTCAGCTGTTTAACCAAGAGAAGATTCTGTAAATTACTGCAGTTTGGTGGAAATCGGAAAGTTTAATAATTTCTTTTATTATGAAAATAATAATAATAATAATATTTTGTTTGTATATGCTGTCGGTTATAATTCTTAGAAAGAAAATGTGAATCGGCAGGTCACACTTAGAAAAAAATCTGAAATTTGCCAAGAAAATTGCAATCGGTCCATCTCTGGCTAGGAGCTTTTAGCGTGACTAGCAACAGGTAGGGCTGGTACAATACTTTTATTGCTTAATCTGAAAAAATGATTTATTTTTTTACAGTTTTAATTTAGATAGTAAAATAAGCTTCATAAAGTTTGCTCAAAAATATTTTATCTCCCCCTGGAAGCTGAAAGGGCCAATGTTTTGATCTTCTGACCAAAAACGAAATACCATTGATGACCATTTGTGCCAGGCTATCACTATTACTATTTTTGCAGTCTGTACTATACTTAGTATACACTGTATACTGTACTTACAATATAGCAGTGTTAATCATGATGACAAATGTATTTTTTGCCGTTGTGTGTCCCCTTGCGCTGGCTTACTCATATTATTTGTATTATTACATAAAAAGGCAAATGATTAATGGATTAATGAGATAGTTAACTGACTAATCAATGAATCAACTCACTAGGCCAGCTTTAGTACAGCTATTTTTCAAATGAAGCCCAAATATTATTGTTATATGTGAACTAAGTCATAGTAGCAGTTTTTAGTAAAGTATCAGATGTGTTTTTCACACTGCTGGGTGACACATCTGAGGCTACAGATCCTCTGTAGATGTTAGACTCTACTCTCAAAACAGCATCAGGGGATTGAAATCTCAGATCTGTGTGGACGAGCAGGAACTAAGAGTCTGCTTCACTCTCTTTCATTTCTCTTCGTTCTCCTCTCACCTCCTCACTTCTCTGTCCTCCCCCTCCAGTCCGCTCTCTTTGTGTCTTCTGGAGAGACAGAAGTTTCTCTCATCCCTGCTGGCAGCTGTTGCCATGGTTGTGTCAGCGCCTCCGAACTACACGCGATGATATTTCCATGGACACAGATCAGAAGGACACTGGGCTCTGAGATGTAGGAGGGAGGCAGATCACCACTGTCAGCAGATCTCTGTGCTGGACTGAAGGAGACTGAGCGGGAGGATGAGGATTAGGGAAGATACTAAACAGAGAGGAGTAGGAAATGGAAAAAGAGTGAAATTGCTGTCCGGGGACAGTTTTACCTTAATACAGATTTACCTTTTTAGTTCACTTCATTTCAGTTTTATTTATATAGCGTCAATTCACAATAACAGTCACCTCAAGGTACTTAATACTGTACGGTAAAGAACCGGCAATATTAGAGAGAACCCCCGAACAATGAGATAGTCCCCTATGAGCCAAGCGCCTGGCAATGGTGGGAAGGAAGAACTCCCTTTTAACAAGAAGAAACTTTCCGCAGAACCAGGCTCAGGGAGGGGCAGCCATCTACTGCAACCAGTTGGAGGTTGAGGGGAAAGAGAAGAGACCAAAGAAGAAGAACAAAATACAGACTATGGGAGACAGAAGGTAAAAGTTAATGACTTGCAGTAGTGGTATGTAAACACAAGGGGAGTGAAAAGAGGTGAGTGGAGAAGAAATGCTCACAGCCTATAGCACCATAACTAAGGAGTGGTTCAGGCTCACCTGTTCCAGCCCTAACTATAAGTTTTATCAAAAAGGAAAGTTTTAAGGTTAACCTTTCAAGTAGACAGAGTGTCTGTCTCCCAAACCAAAGTTGAGAGCTGGTTCAACAGGAGAGGGGCCTGAAAGCTGAAGGCTCTGCCTCCCATTCTACTTTTAGAAACTCTAAGAACCACAAGTAAGCCTGCAGTCTGAAAGCGAAGGGCTTTTTTAAATGCAGGTTTAGCTGCACTTCATGATTACAAATTACAGCCTAAATGAAGAAGTACGTTTTTAGTACGTTTATGGTCCAGTTAGTGTTAAAGAAGGACCTGATGTAAAATATAATGCAGAAAAAAATGCCTAGTAGCTTAACAAATGGCGTACTCACATAGATGGTTCAGCAGAGCAGCTAAAACTAAATTATATTGTTCACAGTACTCTCAGCAATGACTGGAGCACATGTAGCAGAGTAGCATCACAGCTCAGCACATGGTAGTGAAAGGATGTCTTCAACTAAAGTTACTAGTTTGTGAAATAGAAAGCTTTGTCTTTTCAACATAACTTTAATATATTGCACGCATATATGTGTATACTTAACTCTTTCCCCCTTGGACACCTACTAGGAGTAAGCCTTGGTTCTCTTTTCTGAACTGAGTGGTTTCTGGCATTCAAAGGCACAGTGAGCTTCATTTTAAGGTGAAGAGTACTTCACCTTAAGTTAGAAATAGCTTTTGATTAATTAATAGGTACTATAACAAACCCCATTTGAGTTTCAGGCCTCAGCTTCTTGCTAAAAATTCTAGCAGCTTTTCTTGATCTTATCAGTGAGCAGTGGTTCCCTCTGGTTTCTCGAAATATTGTTAGCAAATGGTCTTTGATCTGCTTAAGATACCAGCAGTGATGTGAATCGATTTCTTATCCACCAAATCCAGGTTTTATTTGCTCAGGGTTTCCCTGTGAAGGTGAAAGTCTTACAGATAACAGAAATTTGGCCCAACATAAAGGCACCCCCAACCAGCCATCACATAAAGCTGACATTCCTATTCCCTTCTTTTATCCGTCTCTCTCACCGTCATTGTAACCACAATAATGCTCCTTTTCATAACTCATCTTTCTTCTGCCTGTTTGACAGCAGGGATTCAGCCTACAGATAAAAAGCCCTCCTGTGGCTTCTCCTTCTTGACCCCCTTTGCTTCTCGAACAACAAATCAGTGACAACTGCAGATGGTGCTGATGGTCACACCTGAAGGCAGAGTGTCTGTAATACAATGTGCAGAGGGCAGAATAACAAAGTGAGAGTCTGCATCTGACTGCAGCTCCTCTGTCAGATCTCCCACTGATTGTCCATCTGTGTGTGGCAAAATGACCACAGTCGCAGTGTTTGACCCACAGGACAAGTCCGAACAGCAGCACCTGATTCAGGTTCAAGATCAGAGTACTTTTATGTGCAACTAACAGTTATTTTCCTTGGTGTTGATTACATTTTTTAATTACTTTTTGCTTTTAGTCTATGAAATGTCTAAAAGTGGCACAGGGTTGCTTGATTTGTCTGTCCAGTAGTCCAGACCATTTCACAAAAAATGTTTTATGACATGTGTCATAAGATTATGTGTTAGCCCTGCGACAGACTGGCAACCTGTCCAGGGTGTACCCCGCCTCTCGCGCTGTGGCAGCTGGGATAGGCTCCAGCCCCCACCCGCGACCCTGAATAGGATAAGCGGAGGAAAATGGATGGATGGATGTTTTATGACTTACAATTTCAAAGTTCTAAGAAAGTATATTGTAAAGAAAAGGTCTTGAGATTTCCATCTCATAAATTCAAGATAATATGCATTACATTAAGGTTGAAAGAATAGAAATGCTTCAGAACTTGTCTGAGAATAATCAGGTTTTTAAAATTTCTTCAATATCAATTCAGTGATACATGTCCATACAAAAAGTTGCTATTCATAAGAAATCTGTTGTGCATAAACACTTCCTGTTTCATTATCAGGAAGATTAACTGAGTCTCGCATCTTCCAGGAGAGACAGACAGACAGGGAACAGATGTGTGTACAGAAAGCAACGCTGCAGAGTTACACTATTGATAACTAAAATACAGTTATGTTGGCTGCCCCAGAAAATCCATGTTTGAAAAGAGAACATTTACTTGGTGCAACTATCTCAGGGTTTCCATGGGTCCTAAAGTATTGTAAAAGCTCTTGGATTAATTAATGTAAAAATATGGCCTGTATTTGTATGAACATGTTCTGAACCAAGTTTTGCAGTCTATAGGCAGCATAGTGGCTAGCACTGTTGCGTCACAGCAAGAGGGTCCTGAATTTGAACACACTGGAAAGATTGGCAAATTCTTTTTCCTTTTTTATGTCATGCAGATCAGGATAACAAAACTAACACTGTTATTTTTCTTTGAGGCTGGGAAGCTCAGAGCAGATGTAAGGTCCACTAGCAAACAGTGATACAAGGAAGTGGAAATTTAGAAAAATGCCTATTCAACCAAGATTTTACAGCATGACTGAAACTGGTACTAAGGAATAGGGTTGTCACTATAGTAGAATTTCAAACTCAATTTTACCGGGGGTGGGCAAATGTTAAGGTGTGCACTGGGCAGGTTAACATTTATGATAACTGTTTAATATTTAAATGTTGTTGAAATGGGAGCTTTACTGACCTCACAAAAGTCTTCATAAAGAGTCTATAAGATGTTTTAAGGGGTTTGCTGTGCTACTGTTTGTGTGTTCAGCTACTAGTGAGGTTAGGGGCTGTGTGCCTTTTTTCACGGTTCATGCTAAGCTGGCTGATTGCCTCCTGGCTGCAGCTCAGTACTTTTAAATTGACATTTTCATTTGAAGAGCCTGTCAGTGACTTACTGTATGTGGTCCTGTATTTTACAAACTGCTTTGTGCCATTTCTGCCTAAAAACCTTCTAGTTAGTAGCCAAATGCATTTTAATTAGGTCTTCATCCAATTCACTTTTTTTTTCCCAGTATGGAAAAAGGAAAGTGTAAAACTAGAAAAATATAAACCATTTTTTATATCACACTGCCTTCAGCAGTCACCCTGTCCCTGATAACTTCTCTGAATAAATTATATGTATAATATATCAGACACAACTCTCTCCAAGACCTCACTCAGTTAGCATTTCTAACTCTGAAATCTCCAGCAGCTATCTAACCTTGGATGTTCCTTGTGAAGCCGCAAACCTTGGCAGAGCTCTTTTTATGTACTAGGCACCTTTTAAATGGAATAAACTGCAAACTGCTCTCAAACTAGACTTCTTTATACCCTTTGGAGTTTTTGAAACTTGATTATTTGATGCTTTTAGCACTCTTTTAATTGCTTAATTGATGTGTCCTAGTTATATAAAGTGTTGTGTTCTCTCAAATGAGAAATGTTTAGGTTATCCCCACCTTCTTTAGTTCACAAAGGAAGGGTGAAAAAGGTGTAGCATCTAATAATATTTAGGTTCCACTTTGAATAAAGACAGCCTTTCATTACGTAATCTAAAAATAAATACAAGCGAAATAACCACATGCAAAAATGAGGCGCTGTAAGAGTGGTGCTTCACATCTGACATGTGTCCTTGTTGTTATGGATGTTGTGTTTTGACTCGGTGCTCCTCGCGCGCTGTGCCCCACTCAAACAACACGAGTTTCATCTTGACAGTTTTCTCATTTGTTCATCTGCGTATCTGTCTGCTAAGTGTGTGGCATCACTGCTGTGTGCTTATTAATAATACATCCTCAGCGTCTTTGTAGTGACAAGAGCCCTCAGCCTGGTAATGTTGTGAAAGCAAAGTGGCGTCACGCGTTAGCTCTGCTGTTACTCTCACACTAATCAAGAGTTTACACAAAGCTTTTGCCTTCCAGAGAAAAAACATTTCAGAAATTTTCGATGTGAAGGCCACTCTGTTGGTTTGCAATAGCATTGCACAGGCAGGAGCCGTTTTTGTATGGAAAAGTACTGAAATGAAGGTATTCTGTGAATTTAGCTTTAACAGATGGTTTGGGAATTGGACTGCAGTGGTTATAATGCCAAAAACCTCTGTTTCTGTGTGTCGTTTTCTTACAGGGGATTCGTTCACACAGTTCCGGTTTTCAGAAGAAAAGGAATGGGAGATGGACCCGCTTGCAGCCAGTCAGGTAAATCTGTCTGACTCAGCCTCCACCACTCATCTTTTCATCAGTTTAACACATCTGATTTATGGATTGCTAAAACAGATATTACATCTTTGAAATACACAGAAATTACAAAGCAGAAAGCACTCTTGTAGCTATGTTTCTTTGGTCATAACCTGAAACCCAGAGGAGTCGTCCTCCTGACTGAGATGAACCTGTCAGTTTTCTTGATTGTGAGTAGTATTGATGATTTTCTTGTTTTTACCACAGCATCCAAGTGCTCCTTAAAACTGTGGCATTTGCACAGTAAAAGCACCAAAACCACAGTTTCAGAAAAACTCCATTACAAGTTAAATTCCTGAATTCAGAATCCACTGAGTAAAAATACTGAAGTATTTTCAAAAGCATGTACTTAAAAGTGGACCTATAATGCCCATTTCCAAATCTCTGTATTATTTTTTTTACTCTTTACCCTCCAAATGGTCTTCAAATAAAGAGAAGGGATTTTGTTTTCCTAATCTCTGAGGTTGTTGAAACATTTTGAATATTATTTAAATGAAAACTATGTTAAAGTTTGGGGGGAAAATTGTGCATTTCCTAAAATGTTAATTACAAAATAATCTTAAAACTTAATCTGAGAAGTACATAGAAGTTAAATCTGTCAAATAAATGCAGTGATAATAATGTTGAAATACTCAGCTGAGGTCCTCAAAAATACTTTCCACCACTGTACAGTCATACAGTCATACTTAGGAGATTAAAAACTCACAGTGATGTAAAACCAAGTTGTCTGGTATTACTTTGAATGGTTTCTGTCTGATAACATTTTTAAGGTCAGAACACACCTTTGATAAAATAGCCCACTTAGCATATTAATGCTGTCAGTGTCAGATAAGGAATTTTATTTGTACCTGTCCCATCAGTGGGAGCAGATTGCTGATTACACCACAAACCCTCTTGACTGGTGCCTTTTCAGCCTGGACATGAGCAATAATGTTGGATCTAACATGTAAAAACTTCCATCTCTACTGACTGATCTTGGTCCTCCTAAACCAGCACCCCCCTATAGGTTCACTAGACCCAATAACTGGACTGTAAGCCTCATTCTTTAGTAGACTTGTGAATTGTGGGACATACTTACACTATATGAACAACAGCACTGGGCCACCTACACATTACACCTACAGGAGCTACTCGACCATGTAAACCCATGCCATGAAGCTCCTAGTGCACAGTTTTTGCGCTGATGTTAATGCCTGAGGAAGTTTGGAACTCTGCAGTTACTGAGTCAGCAGAGCATTGGTGACTTTTACGCACTATACGGATCAACACTCAGCAACCCTGCTCTGTAACTTTACACGGTCTGACATGTGTTGCTGAGGTTCTTAAACACTTCCATTTTACAATGATACCACTTATTTAATGAACCGATTTGTTGCAACAGTAGCATCCTATTACAGTACCACGCTCGGATTTAGTGAGCTCTTTAGAACGACCCATTCTTTCACAAACGTTTTTAAAGTCAGACTGCATGGCTAGGTGCTTGATTTTATACACGTGGCAATTAGACTGAATTCAAAGATTAAGAGGTGTGGCCCAATGCTTCTGTCCTTATATTGTAGCGCTGAATATGTATCCAGTGTGCATCAAGTCTTTCTGTTCCTACCTAGCCACATCTAGTCTCATGAATCCGCACTGAAGTGCTGAAGAATTTAAGTGTGGATATTGGGACAGACCCGTAGTCTCGTTTTAGCACTGGTTTTATGTGCATAATGTTGAACAAGACAAATTGGGAGCAAAAAAAGAAGAAATGACCAAATGCAAAATTACTGTGACTGATGTCACCACATTCACAATGGATACCTGTCTGGGATCTGCCTTGATTTGAGATCCTGTTCTCATGTTTCTTCTCCAGATGTCAGGGGTGTCTTTGGACCTCCCAGCACTTGCCCAGATTCTTCAAGAAGTGCCTTTACATCAGAGACTCAACCTGGAGGCCGAGCTGGTTCAGGTAGTATCTTTGACTTCATCCCCTGCAGTATCAGCTGATGCCCAGCGCGCTGTGGTTGTGTGTAGTTCAGGAGAAAATGCAAAATACAAGGAGTAAAAGCATAACTATACTTTGTGTTCAGTTTTCTTGTCAGTGATTGACAAACTGAGAAGTTAACTGGCTAACATTTACTGCAATTTAAGTCTAAAACAACACGTTTTAGGCTTAATCCTCAGCTGAGAAACTTTTCTTTAGAATTTGAACTGACAAGCTAGATTGGAAAATGAAAAAACACATTTGACAAATAGAAGATTTTGGCCATTATCATAGTTGCTTTGGGATTTTTTTTTTTCTTTCTGTTCCTAACGGTAATTTTTGCGCAATACAGAGCAAAATTACAAACAAAGGACATGAGCATCTCTTGAGGAGTACTAAGATGATCTTTGATGATGCTTTGAAATCATTTACTAAGATATGAGAGCAAAAAATAGAACTACATCTGTAAAAATGGAGACTTGTCAGGGCAAATTAAGTATATGTAAAACAAAAAACAAAGGACATCTGTTTGGATCAGTTTGCAGTGAGTTCTGTTAAATCAATAGGCTGACCTTTTTGTATTTATTGATACATGTAGGGCACTTCTTCTTTTCACCCAATAGATCAATACTCTGGGTTGATTACCTTTTGCTAACTGAGCAAAAAAGATGGCAACTGTGATTTGTCTTTTTGAAGATATTCATGACACTAAGCAGTCTTTAACTTTACCCCAATGTTTTAGGTCTCAACACCAGCGGAGCTGCCCGCGATGACTCTCGCACCTAAACAGGAAGTGCCAAAAACGTCCAAATTCACTCCTCCGTCTACAGCTTTAAAAAGGCTCACCAACCAGAAAGTCCCCGTGGCTGCAAACCCAGCGGGGAGCTCAGGCTCGCAGTCTTCCTCAACTGCAGCTGAGCCTCTGGTAGATGATGCTGATGAAGAGCTGGACAAGCTGCTCAGCTTGCAGAAACCAGTGTCAGAAAACCAGTCTGTCAGTGGTGCAGATACGGAGAGCACTGTTACAGAGAAAGGCAAGTATATTTAGGATGATTATCTCTCCCTGCATGTTGAGCAATATAGTGTAAGAGAGATGGGGAGAAATATAAAGCACTGTGCAAAAGTCTCTAGCAACTCCTCATTTCTCTATATTTTGCTAGAAAAATGGGAAATGAGTGCAGCAGTTTATTGAAACATGTACAAACATGCATGTAAATACAGTATATGAGGCAAAAACAGAGTTTGTACAAATCTAACAAGCTTGAAAGTCAATATTTGGTGACCACCTTTATTCTTCAACACAGCCCGAACTCTTTTAGGTAAGAGTTCTTGTAATTTCTTTAAGCAGTTTTCAGGAATAGTTCTCCAGGCTTCTTGAAGGACATTCAAAGCTCTTCTTTAGATGTTGGCTGCCTTTTGTTCTGTTCTCTGTCAGGATGATCCCACACTGCTTCAGTAATGTTGAGGTCCGTAATGTTGAATTTGGACTGATAGTGTTCCATTGTGTGTTTTTCTATCCAGGTATGTATTTGCAGTGTGTTTGGGATCATTGTCATGCTGAAAAATGAAGCTGTTGCCAATCAGACGCTTTCCAGATGGTATTGCATGGTGGCTCAAAATCTGACAGTACTCTTCTGCGTTTGTAATTCCATCAATTTTGACAAGATCCCCAACACCATTGGCTGAAATGCAGCCCCAAACCATGACAGAGCCTCCACTGTGTTTTACAGATGGCTGTAGACACTCACTGTTGGACCTCTCTCCTGAACTCCTCTGTACATGTTGACAACAGTTTGAACCAAAAATTTCAAATTTGGATTCATCACTCCATAAGACCTGTTGCCACTGACTTTCAGCCCAGTTCTTCTGTAATTTGGCATACATCAGCTTTTTCTCCATGTTTCCCTTCCTTAAGAATGGCTTCTTGACAGCCAGCCTTCCACTGAGACCACTTCAGATGAATCTTCACCGAACAGTAGATGGAAGAGCTGAAGGGCCAAATGTATCTCTCAGGTCCTGTGTCAGGCCTTTGCTGGATTTTTTTCCTATTGCTTAAGAACACAATTTTCAGATACTGTTCATATGCTGTAGATAGTTTTTTAGACCTGCCACTTCTTATTTTGTTCTCCACTTGTCCAGTTTCTTCAAATTTTTTAAGGACACACGGCACACCATGACGAGAAATGACAAAGTTTTGGCTAAGAGCTCTTTGGGAATCACCTTGTTGGTGCAAAAATACAGTTTTATCCCTGTCAAACTGTGTTATCTTTGGCATTTTTTTTGAAGATTCAACTAAATGTGTTTTTGTACCGGGCTGCTAGTAAAAAAGTGCCTAAAGGTACAATTTAAAAGTGGTTCTTTGCTAAGTTGTCTGTTATGTGCAGACACAACACTGGTTCATCCCTTGAGTTAGGTGCCTTTTATGCTTGAATGATTCATAGGTCAGAGTTAAGTGGCTTAACAAACAAGAAAACATTGCTCCAAAAATGGTCAGGTACAAGTGCTGGAGTAAAAATGAGTGAAAGACCTTCAGAAAGTCTGAAGAACTATTGCCCAAGATCACTTAAAAAAATTACAAGAAAGTCTGGCTCCTTGGAAGCAAAATATAAAGAAATGGGGGTGGTTCAAGACCTTTGCACAGTACTGTGTATAAAAGTATGGATAAACAGTTGAAATTGTGAACTAACAGTACAAACAAGATTGTTAAAATGCTAAAATTAATGGATTAAACTGGATTAACTAATGGATTCATGGATTAATTTCCCCAAATTTCAGAAACTGGTGAAATTTTTAACTGAAAGTATAAACAGAGAATTGTGGCTAAGCTGATGACATGAATAGCTGTTAAAGCTACAAACTATGCATGAATGGTTGAAATGATGAGCTTATACGCTGAAACAGTTAACTAATAGTAGTAGTAGAAGTTCTCCAGTAGTAGTAACTAGTAGTAGAGGAATGGTAAGCTGAAAGTTTAGATGAACATGAAAGATGTTGTAGAGGAAGATATTTGTGAGTCCATTTGACGGGGCTGTGGGGGTAGAGCAGATGGAAAAGGTTGGGGTCCACTGATGTATTCGCTTGATTGAATTATGGGGCATTATGGAAAGAAAAAAAACACTGAATCATAGTTTTCATATTTCCATCAGTGGAAACAAACAGAGACAGACTGTAGCTTTAGTGAAGAGCTGGAACAAGATGATACTGACAGTGCCATGGTGTCAGCAGACTATTAGACAACCTTAAAGCCTCAACCTTGAAATATTTTGTCACACTGAAAAACTCTCATGTAGACATCAACAAATCATAACACCAGCATTTCTTTAAAGGCAGCGGAAGGAGGCCTTTAAATCTCTTACCACTCTTCTGTCCTTAAGCTTTATTAACTGGAAATATTACGAGGCAGACTTGGTGATTACTGCTCTTGTGAAAATGTATTTGTGTGATTGAGTGTCTTCTGGATGGTGGCTTGTGCATGCACAGAGCTGGTCGGGCTGTTGTTTGATCGGTAAACACTTTGTCCTTTAATTTAGATAACATATTAGATCCTCTACAGCGTATAGTTCTTTAGATAGATGCTGAGAGATTAACCTCACTTTTACTGTAATTCTTGACTGAATCTGCAAAGTGAACGACCACTAGATTAAAATATCTCCCATGTGAAGCAACAAAATGTCGCGGCAGTTTGTGAAATAGTCGTGACTCTTTAGATATAGATTCATGTTTCTGGACCCAAATTTCCAATCCTTATTTTTGCGTCCCTCAACACAATTTTCATTCTGTCCAGTCTAATTTTTACTGATACGTGCCCATGTACAGGAAATAAATATTTTCCACTTTTAAATGATGAAAGAACTCCACATTTAGAGATTGGAAGGGTTGGCGGTGGAGTTAATCATTTCGCAGCTCGCACCAGAGACCACAGTTGGATCCCTACACAGGACTGATTTTTATACTTCATTTGTAACATTTTCAATATATTATGCATATGTTATTAATTTAAAAACATTACTATCATTAAAAATGACTTGGTTAGCTTTAAGCAAAAAAAACAAAACAAATAAACCATAAAACAAAACAAACAAAACAAAACAAAGAACCAGAAACCAGACTTGGTTAGCTTTAAGCAATAAAAACGACTTGGATAGTTTTATGCAATAAAACTGTGTTGTTAGGTTTAGGCACTAAACCCGACTCGGTTATGCTACAATCAGATCAGGGAAAACAGTGGTTGGAGACCGCGGCATGAACAAAATTATTGTGAACATGTGCTGATGAACTTGTGATCTTGTTGCCTTTGAAATGGTTGCTTCAAAGCTTCAAAGTTGCTTCATGCAATCTGTTTGTGATAATATAGCGATTAACTGTGATAAATCAGGGAAAATCGCAAATCTGTTGCCATCTTCATACACAGAAATTCACATTAACTACTTACATTTAGAGTCCAGCTAGAACCTCCTCCACAAATAGTGACGCAGTTGCTGCAGCACACTGATTCGACTGCAAAATGACACAGGTGCTCGACAACCTCGTTTTTTTACATAGGAATACAACCAGAATACAAAGAGCGGGCAACCAGCTGAGTTGAGTTCCCTGCTGCAAACAGATGTGTTGTAGATGAGTTGCACTCATCAGCACAGACGGACTTTGACTTATTGCGACATGTTGGCAGTCCATCTGAATTTATAAATTAGACGGCAGTTATTTGCAAACTTTCGGCAATCTGTCTGACAGTGATTGCAGGCAGTTCCAGTCGGACTGAGATTACATGGAGAGAAGTTGCTTCCCACCAGGCGACCTGTGCAATTGCTTTGTGATCGAAAGTGGCCTCTGCAGATACTCGCAATTGGTTGCTGAATGCGAAAAATTCGATGCAACCCCCACTTAGGAGGTTGTGCTCCTATTTTTACTCTAATGTGACTGAGCCATTAGGTTTGAGGCATTTAAGACTCCTTGGTTAGGCTTAGGTAGTGCTGGGGGGTATGACCAAAAATATAAAATTCTGGCAGTTTCATGGTATATCAAGGTACTGTTATTATTATTAATAACATTTTAATGCGTAAGAGGGGCTTTACATAGGTTTACATTGGCTCATTCTTCTGTCAGGTACACATAAATATAAAACACTTAAATGCCATCATAATAAGGAAAAAAAAGCACACAGCCAAAACAAAAAAAAGACAAAATGGGCATTTTATCTGTTTGCGGGTATAGTGGTATATGAAAATTCATAGCACACATGAAATCAAGACTGGAATACTGGTATGTCCAATATACTGTCCGGCACTAGGTTTTCACAATAAAAAATAACTATATTTAGAAAAATGTCTGATTTGGGTTAAAATACAATGGTTAACACATGTTTAAAAGCTCTGTTTTCTTGGCTGCCAGGCCACAAAATATATTTCCTACTGAAATACACAAAAGTCGTGCTCACTGTCATGAAAAAACTTGATAATTCATGTCCTTGAACACAAGCATTACTTTTTCTTGACTGTTGCACATTTTGTTAGATGAATTGTTTGAGGTTGAGCAGAGTGTGCTGAGAGTGTGTCTTTGGGTTCCGTATTCAGGAATGCATCCTGAAAACGATAGCGTATGGGTGTGCTTTTTTTTTTTTTTTTTTTTTTTAAAATTT
>VUQI01001172.1:0-15687 GCA_015106735.1 Paratilapia polleni | reverse complement strand
AAGTCAGAGCAAAATCTGCTTCAAGCAGTAAATCTTTGAGTATTATGGTTTCTGGCACAGGGAAACAAGTTTTAAACATCTTAATCTGTTGTCACAGTAACAGTGTCAACAAATAGTGGAATAAACACAGCGTAAAGGTGGTTAAAGTAAGGAAAAGAGGTGAAACATGCAGGCAGCTAAAACTCCCCCCACACACACCCCAAATAAATTATGGGGCTGCCACAGTGAGCTGGAGGTCAGGGAAGCTAATGGTTTTGTCAGGGCTTGTCGTGGCTCAGCACTTACTTTTATCTCGGCAGATGTCCTCCGGGCTATCAGCTCTGTTTAGTCACCTGACTTCAGGCTGGGTTCAAATAGCAATAGGCTGAGGTGAGAAAGAAAAACGGAGGCTTTTAACGTGAAGCCTTACATCATTGGAGGTTTTACCGCTGACCAAGTTACTGCATGTTCTTTGGAGTTAAAAACCCCTTCCACCCATCCCCCCGACCTTTAATTCCCCAAATTCCTGATTTTAATAGCCGAAAAATGGGGAAGGAACCCAAGAAGCGGTAGTATTGTTTTTGTTATATTTTCACTGAAATCACCTAATTTTTAAGCAGATCACATATATCTGGCAATGTGTGCCTCCTGATGATGTTTTTCCCAGTTGGAAAAACAGACTGAAGATGTCAGTTTGTTACAGAAGAGCCAGAAAATGGATGGTAGAAAAACTGCTGTAAAAGTAACGACAATCTTCAAAGAGATCAACTGAGCTATGTGGGCAGTTGTTTTAGTGTGAAAAATCTGTGTTTCTGTGGGGATTTAATTGATAATAAGGCTTGTAATGGATTCTGGATAGCACATCCAGTTTAATACCTGTTTCAAAGATCTAAATATGATGGAAAACTAACAGGAAAAGCCTAAAACGGTGGTCTACAATCGTTTAATATCATATAAGATTTCTGTTAGTACTTCCATGCCAGCAGGGGGCGACTCCTGTAGTTGCAAAAAGACTTACGGTTGTATAGAAGTCTCGGCTCTCTTATGCTATGACCTCAGTAAACACTTTTCTGATGACTTTTTGGACTCAATCGCTAGTTTCAGGTCATATTGTATAAAGCATGAAGCTAATTTTGTAAAATATAGTCATTCTACGAGAAAGGAGGATTACTGAGGGTAAGACTTGTGATTGACAAGTTGTGGCAAAAATGCTCATCTTGAGCCTTCGTAGCAGAACTTCGCTAACCAAAGGGTGGCGTCACAGTTGCTACACCCATCTTTTGTACCGTCTATGGTCCAGGACCTGTTTAAGCAACACAGAACTGATAAATTAATCTATTTAAGTTTATTAAGAATATGATTTTCCTTGCTTTCATTAGTGCCAGTGCTCAGTATCAGTCACGCACAACAAAATACGACTGAGCAGCCTCCTACATGGACAACCCAATGTCACAACAATCCCATTTTTAGTTTATAGGCATGTAATGTCTCCCAGCAGCCTATAATTGACCACAAATCTTAGAGAAGGAAAATATTTTTGACTTTTGTAAAGGAAAATAAATCTTTTGTTTGGCTCAAGGCCCTATTTTCTAATAAACTGATTTAAGGGATTTTTTCCAAGACCTGCAGATAGTTGCAAATTAAATGAAAAATGTGGGAACACTTTTGCACCGTTGATTAGCGTAAAATAAAACAATCTTTCTCAGTTTTTCAGAATGAGGCTTCCTTTTTAGTGAAGGTCTTTCTGGAAGAAGCTTTCACACTAAAATGACAACAACTTTGGACTTAATTTCGACCAATCACTCTTTGACTGCGCATATGGATAAATGAGATTAGTAGTGTGACTTATTTTAAGGTTACAGGAAACATACATAGTGCATGGTCAACCCGTTCTAATTTCCAGGGAGTAAAATACTGCCATTTTCTCAGTGCTTCTGGTCTTCTTTGGTGTCTCCAAATTAAGCCCAAGGTATCCCTTGGCGTCTGTGTCCCATGGAGCACATTGAGGCAAAAGTGAGACGGGTCTCAGTCTCAAGTTGTTGCAAATGGACACTTAAAGAACGTAAAGAACCTCTTAGCGTCATAATTAAACACACTGGGTAAGTGTCTTTGTCTAATGTGCAGAGTTAATGTTGTCAAGGGGCATAATTTAACCCAAACCACAATCTTTTCCATGTATAGGTTTAGTACCAGTGGGTGAATGTGAATATTATTTTGACACAGAAGGAGTCACGGCTAGAAGATGAGCCCGGTATCAAAATTTTGACCAACCATCTATCCCACCCACAATGCGCTTTCTCCAGTGAATTACCAGAAAACAGATAAAACATCCAGGGTACTAATGCTTATTTCTGTTACTCTATATCAAAGATACTTTTTTAGAAACTTTTTTCAGATTTGATTGATTTTATATGGAGTAACCCTTGTAGGTCTTAATAAGCGGACAGCGATCTCTTAGCTTCCGACACCAAAGGACTACTTGTGCGTAATTTGAATACCAGCATTATTTGATGTGTGAATGCCTTAGCACAGTGGATGGTAGGAAGTGGTGGTGCTACAGTTTCACACTGGGGCTCAGTACCCTGTTTATCTGGTCACTGGTAAACTTGTAAAACCTTAAATTTTTATTTTTTTTTTTAATTTAAAGGGCCAGTTCAACCAAATCACCAAGAATAAAAACCATGTTGCTCACTTATTCAGGTTTGTCACGGGACGTCATGCATACATTGCTCGAGAGTTGTGTGCCACACTGGATGTGTCAGTGTCAAAATATAATGACTGATGACTGAGGTTTGTTACCCCTCCTGATACAATGTACTGATAAGCATTCAAACTTTTGTAGGCATGCAGATCTTGTCCCCTATAATTTGAGGGGTTGTTGATAACATAATGATACAAATCCTGCAGTGTGAAGTCAGGGAGGGTCTTGGCGCTGCACTTCACAGCATCAATAAACAAACTCGTCGACAGTAGGTAAACGTCCTGTGCTCAGTTTCTCCACATAATGGGCAAGATGCTCGTCCTGCGAGTGTTTTACTTCATCGGAGAGGGTGTGTACTGTATTTTATGCCTGTACTATACACCACATATATTGTTGAGACTCTTCAGAGGAGTGTCACCCATGCAACCAAGAAAATGTGACTGAAAAAAGTGGCAACTGTTATTTAAACCCAAACCACGATCTGTTTTTTTTTTTTAACCTGAGTAGTTTTTATTCCCTAAAGCTAACCAAGTAGTTTTTAATTATGATTAATAACAACAATGTTTCATGCCACTGCCAGCCCCTCCAGACTCAAAGCATGGACTTTTTTGCCCTTTAAAAGTTGAAAATATTTGTTCCGTGAATGAATCATGAAACAAGTCAGATGAAAATTAATGTTCAGGGACACAAAAGAAATTAAAAATTAGTTTCTGGAGACACAAACCAATAAATTTAAAGCACCATGTGATGGTTGAAAAAAAAAGCACACAATATTTGCTGCTGTTTATTTTTTAAATGTAAATATTCAAGGCTGTGTGCATCACCATTGAAATTTCACCCACCTGCAATATAAAAACGGACAAAAAGTTTTTATAATGCAGGTTACCTGTATGACCAGATACTAGTATTCTTCTGTAATTTGGATAAACTGACCATTTTTTTTTCAGTTCTAGCACAGTGTCTGAACACTGAATATATTCCAGCTCCCATCACATTTCCCTCTCGCCTTGATGCTTTTCACTCTGTTAATGGCACACAAGAGGGAAATTTTCAGCAATCACATCAGGCCGTGATGTGTTTTTTTCTTTTTCGAGTGCATATGCAAGTGATTTGCAGCTCCGAGTGAGGGATGAAGAGAGTGTCTCTTCACAATGAAGCTCAGGTAGCGCCTCAGTGTAATTACAGAAATCCTGTTTCCTGTGGAAACACTCTCAACAATAGTGGCTTAGGTGAACTGCATGTTGCTTTACAGATTCAGTTTTCTAGAGGCTAAGCTACAAGTCATTTATTTTACAAGAGCCTTTTGCAAAGATCAGAAGATGAACAAACAAAGAGCTGAAGAGAGTAATCCTCCCTTAAAAAGATTCATCTGCAAGACAAACATGGCACATGTTAGAAAATCCAGCATAATCCAGGCAACAAAAACATCCTGAGTGCAGCACTTGGCTTGCTTTCTGTAGCATGTGATTTGCATGTGATTACCTATGAAGCAATCAAAACAGTGAAATATCCCAAAAAGCAAAAGAAATCAATTAAGTTATAAGTACATATTTCGTCTTATTTTCTTGTAACGGGTATAAAAATGTGAGTTCTTTCAAACAAATTAATTTGTGTCAAGGATTTTCTCTAACTGTCATTTATTTGGTACCAGTTCATTCATATTTTATCTTCTTTCAACACAGATATACACACTACAGAATTAAAATAATATAAAGCTACAGTTATGTTAACATGTAGTCTGAGGTGCACTGAAAATACACAAATAGAAAATAAAGGACAAGATGGAAACTAGGACCAATAACAGTAACAACAGCCATGAACACGGTGACGTTATTTTCTTCAGTTAGAGTTAAATGGCAGCATAAAGCAGAGTTATTTTACTAGTGTCAGAAATCATTACCTGTTTGCTGTACAGTGCACTATATGTAAACTCTGATAGACACATCTGAGTGCCTGAATTTAAAATATATTTGTGCACAGCAGGCTTTTACTGTCTGTTACAAATTCCAAAATAAAATTCTCTGCATGTTATGGATCCAGAAATAACACTTGTGTGACACTACACCTTTCAGTGATCAAACAAAATGACTAAACCAAATCTTAAATTACGGCTCACTGTGCACTTAATGGGCAACCTGTTGTCAGTTTATTAGATACACCTAAACTAATGCAATCAAATTACAACAGTCCTAAAATAATAATGTTATGATATTCACTGTTAACTTTTTTAGAAAGGCGCTGATTCAACTTTATGGTAATTGTGGGAGCTGCAGCTTGTGGTTCTGCTGAATTATTTTGAAAGCCCTATTATTTTGTCTCCCCTTTATGGCTAGATGACGGTAGATTAAAACATAAGGTAAACATTACAGGCTTCACCGTTTAGGGAGGGAAACCAGGGAAAATAGCTTGATGAGATAAAATGGATCCCAGAACAGGTGTAATAACGATAGAAAAAGATGGGGATGTTGTTTTATTGACTTTCTAGGACTGGATCAACTTAGTCACAACATGGTGTGAAGTCAGCAATTAACTAATACAACACTTCCAGACACTGGCTTCAGAGGCTAGGTGCATCTTTTACATACTATAAAAGATGGTTATGTTGAAATTATACTGAAAACAGATTGTCATTGTTTATTGACATTCCGGCAATATAGTTTGCAACTAGTTAGCAACTTAACATTAAGACACTGCTTGACTTGGCATCATCTTTAACTGTGATGCTACTCTGCTCTATGTGCTGCAGACAGTGGTAAACAATGTTGGAGCACCTCTGTTGGACAAACTATGTAATTACACTCTTTGTGTTTATGTTGGCCCAGGACAATCTTGCCAAAAGAGATTCACAAAACAATTCCTGGTCAAAAAAAAGGTCACAAAAAATTTTTTTTTAATTATCCCAAACATATTTTTCTGTATTCTGAAAAAAAAAAAAAAAAAAAAGGTTTTAGAGTTGGAGAGTCTAATTAGTTCTTATCTTTATTTCATTTAGAGTTTTTGTTTACAATACAGATTAGTTTCAGCTGGTTGATGCATGATGCTGGTTTCCATCGTGGATTTGCTGATTTTCAGGTCAATCGAATTATTGTAGTATTAAAAGGTTTACTGAAAACTGAGATTTCAGTCCTCTTTTTAAAAGTGCAAGACCCAGAGTGAAATTTAAAATAACATGTACATTGACAGTGGGTAGCAGCTAGTGTAAAAAAAGCACTAATATTTCTAGCCTTAAAGGATTTGTTGCATCAGGTCGTTGTAATAAAGTAGAGTAGAAAAAGGCTATAAACAGTGATGAAATATGCCAAGTCTTTTGTCTCATGCATTTGTTGTTTCCAATGAAAACTTTGTTATGTGATTTGAACTGTATGAAAGACACATGGACCTTACAGTGCGAGTATATTGAATGGCCACTGCTGAAAATGACAAAAAAATTATAGCTATACAAATCGTTACATAATAATATAACATTAACAGATGCCAGTCAGAAACAAGTGTTCATTGTGGTCTTGGTAATAGTGGTATTATGTTCAATTTCAATGTATTTATTCTTAAGACTGGAATACCAAAAACACATTCCTCTTATCAGCTCGACAATTTATCACATTTCCTGTGTTTTCCTTGGTAGAATTTGTTTGGTTTAAGCCTGTTTTTAAAATAAGTGTCATTATCTTCAAACCTGGCAGACTGCTTTGCTTCAAGGGAAAAACACTCAGAGAGCTCATACGAACATTTGTCATAAATACTTGCATTACTGTTATTTCAATAAAGGAAAATGCTGAGAATTGTTAATTTGCATTTAGATCTGGGTCAGCGTCAAAATATATGCAGTAACGAAATAGAAAGCTGCAGGATAGACAGTGCATGCCAATTTGTGAAGGCACAGAAGATCATGACACAATAGCAAATGTGCTATTTTGCAATGCTGAGTAAAAAGAAATCCTGGATCTTGATCAAAAAACAAATACACATAGCACTGAAAACAAAACCTCCCTGTTGGAGGTAAAAATGAGATGATTATATAAATCATAAAGCTATCTTTAAAAAAACAATTTAATAACAAGCTAATGGGATAATATTTGGGTTTAAAATAATCTGTGGAGGCACTTCAAGGTACTTTTATATAAGCTTCTGTATACATGTCCTTACGCAGTGACTGCTGCAACACAAGAGGACATTTTCCCCCCCGGCTGTGTAGCGCATTTATTTTGGGAGTGATCCAGCAGACAGAAGGTCTACCTGGCATGGTGAACCACGTTGGAAGAGCTGAGAGTTGGGGTTGAAGCAGCAGCCGACGTTCAGCTCTAAAACATGAGGAAATGTCTGCTAACTGAGAGCGCTGCCTCAGAGTTGGCAGCAACCACTTTGACATAGGCTACGAATGGAAATAACGCAGCTTTTTTTTTCTTTATAAATGACTCAACAACAGGAGGGTGTAGGTGGCAAGGTGAAGGTGGTGGGTAAAGACACTGCCAGAGCCTGGAAAAAAAAGGTTTCAAGATTGATTCCCTGTAACTGCAACAAAGTAGATTTTCTCTGATCAGCTGGATAGTTTAAAGGTAAAGGTGAACGTCAGTATTATTTTTGTGCTGCAGGAATGAGTCCTGAAAGCCAAAAATGAGCATTTAACATTTCCAGGTCTCTCGTTTTCAAGTCAGTGGTGATTTTGAACGGATTCTCTCAGGATTACTATACCCAAATACAGACACAAAATGCAAAAGCAAAAGGCAAGTTTAATTAAAGCTGATAAGCAAGTTCAGCAAAAGGAACAAAAATACAAAAAACAAAACAAACCAAGAAGGCAAAAGCTGATAAGTAAGTTCGACCAAGTTAACAACAAAAATACAAACCAAGAAAGCGGACTCAGTGAACACGAGGTACAGGGACTCAAGCAACAGGCCAGGGAAGGAAAAAAGACAATCTGACAAAGAGAAGTGGGAAAACAAGACTGTGCATCCCATTTCTGTTTCTGGACATGATTTTTCTCTTATTTTCATGTTCCCGGTGTAGCAACTTTTTATCCTAATGCTAGTGTTTTGTATAATTTTGTTTTTGGCAATTGAATTTATGTTTCAAAAATCGTAAAATTCATTTAATTTATGAACATAATGTGTAGTTATCATAAACTGTTATTTTCTGCACTAATCAGAAAATCCTATTGACTTTTTGTCGAGGGAACCAGTGGTTGGCCTGCAAAAATATGGCATGAGGCTCTTGTCTTTTTAACATGCCCTGAGCCTTTATAACTTGTTTTATGTATAGAAACAAATCCCCAAACTATATTCAGTTGTCATTCTTGGCCTTTGCAACTTTTTTTTTATTAGCACTATTCATGTAGTACAATGACTGTAGAAAAAGAAGTTTTCTACAGTCATTGGTGTAGCATGTCTTTAAGTGTTTAAAAACTTGTGAGGCTCACGGTTTCCTGTGAGCCCATGGGATCATTTTCTATGGTCTCTTGGCCCAATGTTTGCCTGTTTTTGGTGTCCTGTTCTTACAATATGATAGTATTTGTGTCTGCTGATCAGGGCCCTTCAAGATGTACTTTAACTGAGAACAATTGACCCTAATCCAGCATCTTCCCTGTTTTAATTTAGCCCAATCTGTGCACTGTAGCTATGCACGTGGTAACAAATCATTATCAACTAGCCTAACTTCACCAACCCTCCGGTATTTAGTTCTGTCTTAATTGCTTTCCGTCTTGAAGTCCTGTACTTTTTTTTTTACGAGTATTTTGGTAAATGTAGCTTTCTCCATGCATTTTGGCCTTTTGTCCACATGTCAGTGAAAACAGAGCTTTGGAAAAACTCTGTTTTTGCCTTTACATGTGGTCAAGGAAAATGAAGATTATGTCCTTTTTTTAACATCAGACCATGCACCAATTCTATACAGTTAGGGTGTTGCTTTGGCGTGCTCTTAACGGCGCTTGTCATCGAATATGAAAGCAGAAAATCCCTGTTTTAAAAAACACCTGTGTATCTTTAGCGGTAACCTCAGTCAGAATATCTTTAGCTACCTAAATAACTGCTAACTTCTAACTCATCTAAACTTTGTAAATCCTCTTTTTCGTGGATGCCTGGATGTTAAACTTTATTGTAACACCTGGAGATTAGCTACACTAATCATTTTATTGGAATTGTTTAATTAAATTTTAACTCTCAATGGTGCCTCAGCGTTTGAACTGAAGTAGTATTGAGACCCGAAAATGTCTAAAGGCATCAGACTTAACCAGAAGAAAATGTTTCCTGTTATTGAATCTTGATCTAAAAGTTGGGACTGAATGTATGTGGTTTTTTTTTTTAACAGTTTCTGATTCAAGTCAATATTTTGACAGATTTAGACTGTATTTTATTTATGTAAAGGTTTTGGATGATAGTTTGTGTGTTGGCAACATGTAACAAAATGTTGTTAAAAGTACTGTTTTTATCTCCAGTACTACTGAAATATTTATAAGATTTAGCCCTGGATTCTTCTTTCTTTGGCTGTTTCCACTGTATGAGGTCCTCTGAACTAATCCACCCTCATCTTTGAACAACTTTTCTCTCCATTTTGGCTTGCCCGTGATATTTTTTTTTTCTATCTGCTATAGATGATTTTGTTGAAGCCTGACGTTTATTAGAATCAGACATTGCAAAAGTTGAAATAAACGCCAGCTGTCGAAGTGTATTACCCACTACTTAGGCTGTGCTGTTCATTTCAATATGTGAAGCCACAGGAAACTGTGAAAAATATGTCACACTGCTCTGGTTTTAATAGAGATTATTAGTGTTGTCATACTGATAGCAAGCTGAGATCAATTAGATTTCAAGGAAGCGTATACATGTTAATCAAAGCCACAGGAAATGTGCTGATATGAATGTCTAGCAGCATGTGAAAGCATGAACATTAAGTAACTGTTAAAAAAAAATGCAAGTGAAGTAAATGTCAGTGTGCCCCCCCCCATTATTCCTGTGAGCTCACTGTGGATGTCAGAGCTTAGGTAGAGCACATCAACACTGAGTATAGCTCAGAGGAAATTTGGGTATCTGCGTGAGACACAACTAAAAAAGGGAGAAAGGATATACAAGCAGAGAGGGGACTAGTAAAGAAAGCCCCATCCACTTGCTAGAGGTTCTGCCCACTGCTTCAAACAACAAGTACGCCTCCTGTAGATGCCCAGTTTGTATCGGAAATGCTTAACCTTCTGCTTGTGTGATGATCAAAGGCTAGGTCCATACGTACATGGGTATTTTTTAAATGAGGATTTTTTTCCCACTTTTGTTTTGAAAAATACCCACATGGAAATGTGAGAAAACAATGTCGAGAGCATGCCAAAGCAATAGGTGGTGATGTAACCCTGACCGTATAGAAATATCAGCCATGAAGCCTACAAACAATAACACAGCGTGCAGTCTGATGTCAAAAAAGGAGATAAAGACACACACTTTTAACGTTGCAAGATGAAATCTTTATTTTCCTTGTCCACATGTAAATGCAGAAACTTGAGTTTCTGAAAATTGCCACCCTGGAAGGAGTTTTTCAACAGCGCCATTTTCAGTGACCTAAGATGCTGTTTACGTGTGGAAGTTCAAAACTCAAAAAAAGCTAAGTTTACCAAAATACCTGTGTGCCTGTGGACAGGGCCAGAGTTGTGGTCTTATAGGTCTGGGTAGACCGCAGAAGATTTTCACATTACAAAATAGGAGTCTGAAGTTTGATAATGGCTGTTGTAGGAATAATACCAACATAGATGTCAGATTGTACTCCTTTTTGTCCCTTCTTTTGTATCGTCCAGTACTGTGCAAAAGTCTTGAGCCACCCTTTATTTCTGTATATTTTGCTTCCAAGGAGCCAGAGCTTCTTGTAATTTTTGTTAAAATGGTCTTTAGACATTTGTTAAAGTTTTTCTTTAGACATTTCTGCTTTTTCACTCATGTTCAGTCCAGTCCTTGTACCTGACCATTTCCAGAGGAACCTTTTTTTCTGTTTGTTAAGCCACTTAACACTGACCTATGAATCATTCAAACATAAAAAAGGCAACTAACTCAAGGGAAGAACCAGTGTTGTGTCTACACATAATAGACAACTTAGCAAAAGACATGCACTGCCTGACCGGCCAGGGAACGGATTCTACCAATTTCCAGCATTCCTGGCCTGGACCGGTGACCAGCAACCAGCAGATGAACAGTATCTGAAAGTCATGTCCTCAAGAAATAGGAAAAAATCAAGCTTGACACAGGACCTGAGAGATGCATCTGGTCCTGCAGTTGATCCATCTACTGTTCGCTGAAGATTAATCAGAAATGGTCTCAATGGAAGGGTGGCTGTCAAGAAGCCATTCTTAAGGAAGGGAAACAGGGAGAAATGGTTGAGGTATGCCAAATTACACAAGAACTGGACTGAATATCAGTGGTAATAGATCTCATGGAGTGATGAATCCAAATATGCTTTTTTTGGTTCAAATCTTTGTCAATATGTATGGAGGGGGTCAGGAGAGAGGTACAACAGTGAGTATCTACAGCCATCTGTAAATTATGGTGGAGGCTCTGTCATGGTTTGGGCCTGCATTTCAGCCAGTGGTGTTGGAGATCTTGTTAAGATCAATGGAATTATGAATGCAGAAAAGTACAGTCAGATTTTAATTTACCATGCAATACCATCTGGCAACCTCTTATTGGCAACAGATCATTTCATTTTTCTACCCATGTATGCCTTTACTGCCAGTGCAGTAAAGGCATACATGGGTAGAAAAACACACAATAGAACCAGCCAACATCCAAAGAATAGTCCTTCGAGAAACCTGGAGAACTACTGACGACTACTTAAAGAAATTACAAGAAAGCTTGCCCAAGAGAGTTCAGGCTGTGTTGAAGAATGCAGGTGGTCCTACCAAATATTGACTTTCAAAGTCGTTAGAATTGAACAAACTCTGTTTTTGCCTTAAATACTGCATTTCCATGTATGTTTGCACGTGTTTAAATAAATCACTGCACCTATTTCCCATTTGGCTCAAGACTTTTGCACAGTACTGTAGTTGAAGACAACATCCACCGTTTGCAATACTGACAAAAAGACTAGCATGTTAGAAAATTTTTTTCTGTCTCTCATGTCGATGACACATCTGTGATGTTGACCAATAGAAGCATACAGCACTCTTTCAACTACAGCTAGAGAAGTGAGAGGCAGGCTAACAGACAGTTGGTAATCCCAATGACATATGTTTCATTAAAAATGACAACATATGAATGATTGGTGATGATCTGTCACATCTCATGCAAGTCACAACTTGGAAACTTGAGCTTTATGGTCGCCTAATCGAACAGCAAACATCTGATCTACCAGATGAGACAACAGATATTTTCTTGTCTGAACCTGACACAAGATGTATATTTTTGCAATGCTTGAACAAAGTTAATATTTCATAATAAAGAGTGAGTGATTAAGATTCATTGTTGATGTTTTGTTCACAGTTGTGTACATCTGTGGGCCCCTGGAGACGTTTCTGACCATCATGGAACAGTTTCAGAATGATATCCAGGACCCGGAAAACTACTCTATCTTCTATTTGGATGTGTTTGCTGAGAGTTTGATGGATCGCAAACCGTGGCAGAGAGCTGACTGGGCTGATCCCCTCCAGGTCTTTAAGGTACAATTAACACATATCTGTTCATTTTTGGATTTATCAGATGCTGCCATCACTGTTTCACCTGCTTTGCAGTTGGAAATCATACAAGACCACCATTTGGCATGGGAACTGGTCTGTGGCTGGCATTACCTTAATTAAGTAGCATTAACATGTTTCAATTAACTTGTCCATTGGGTTGAGTAAACATTAGCATGGCGCTGGAAAGTAAAAGCATGTGAAGCTTTTATAGTAATGACAGACATGTATAAGGAAAGCTTCACGATCTTAGAAAGTTGCACCAATTTGGCCAATGGGTGGGCAAATTGTTCTCAGAGGTCTCCTCAGCTTCTTTGACAACTTTAAAGAGTGAAATTCCTGCATGACATTAATGAATTAGGGGATGTGTTTTTAGTGTGCTGAGAAATAAGACAGTAGGCACAGATGTGTCGCTCGACTAATGTTACACTGGTTCCTCCTAATTCTCTTAATTGAGTATTTTCAGGAGTTTTGGAGCAGAGTAGCTTTTGGAAAATAAATTTTGCATAATAATAAATTGATTAAGACATAATGTACAGCATATGTTTGCCTATATTACTAATAATAAGACAGAAAAATTAACTTTGGATAGCTGGGAAAATATATCTTCTTATACATACCATTTGTAAGACTAATGGTACAGTCAGGTCTGTAAGTTTTTGGACAGTGACACATGTTTTGTACTTTCACCTCTGTATAGCACCAAAGTAAATTCTAAATGAAGCAGTCCCAATGTGATTGAAGTGCAGACTTTCAGCTTTAACTCAAGGGTTTTAACAGAAAAGTCAGGTTTTAATCCTAGTAAATAATAAAGTATTAAAAATTGTTTGTTATCTGTTCACAAGGACTGGATTTATTTCAAGAAGGAAGCTATTTCAAGATCACAGAGAAGATTTAATAACCAAACAACATGCTTATTTTGCAGCGTTGAAAGCATGAACTGATAAACACACTGTCTCTCTATCTGTTCATCTGAATTTGAACTTTTTCTAACCTTAGCTGGAAAGCCACATTTTTGGCTCCAGTATTTTTGATCACGAAAGGCGTTAATTTGTCTGCAGGCTGTAACAGGTCTCATTATTGCAATATGCTTCCTGCAGAGCAATAATTGCTTGTGGAAGTTTGTGGTAGGACTCCAATAACTGTTGTAACATGAAAACCAAGCTGCAGCATTACCATTTAAGAGCAAAGAAAAAGGCTTCATAGAAAAGCCAAAAGCTTGTTTCTGACTGAAAGTGTATTGACAGAATCAAAGGTCAGTAGAGGTAAATATTTGCACTGAAATGTCTGGTTGAATATTTGATTGCTCTATTCAAACACTAAAGGTCTCTGTCAGCACTCGTGGCTGTAGAGCAGTTTGTATCAAACCAATTTTCTAAGTCATTAAAAAAGTTGCACCACACTCTGTCAGCCTGTATTTGTAATTGCAAGACCAATTATAAGGCCTTTTTTTTTTTTTTTCACAAACACACAATTAGTCCCACATTGGTGAAGATTTGGTCTGAACAGCTGTTTTGTTTTACTGAAAAGCAAAAACCAGATTATTTGTTGGAATCTAAGAAGTGAAAATGACTGTGAAGCACATAGCTATGTGCCCCTATAGATAACAGGAAGGATAAAAATTGTAAGCACTGTGTTTTTGTGCTGTCATATTGGTTTACCGGAGGGTGCGCTCCAATTTCAGGGGGATCACACTCCTCAGCCTCCCTGAAAAGGTCTACGCTAGGGTACTGGAGTCCATCCATTAGTCGAACCTCTGATTCAGGAGGAACAATGTTGTTTTCATCCTGACATGTGTAAAGTCAGTCCCTGTGAAAAGTGAAATGTGTACAGTCAACCTTTTGACCGTTGTAAACTCACCCTCCTTGTTCGTGACATCTTGATACTGTGAATATGCTTATGCACTCAAAATACCAAGTGTTAAGCGTGGATGTATGCAATTTGAGAAACTGCAGATTTTGTTGTATTGTATTGCTCAGAATATGCATAATTAAGGAATATTTGTAAAAAAAATAAGAGTGAATAATAATGTGCCACATGGTAATTTTAGGCTACATTTAGAAGTCAAAGCTCAGTAAAAGTGGTTAAGTTATATTGCAACTGCAGGAGTTTCAGATTTAAACAGCTCACAAATCTCCCATATCTAATGATCTTTTGTTAAAGTTTCCCTCTTTGTGCTTCCTCTAGTCTGTTTTCGTCATCACGTACCGGCCCCCTGATAATCCAGAATACAAAGACTTTCAGAAGAAACTCCATGCCAGAGCAAAGAGGGATTTTGGTATTCATTTGGAGCCGTCACTGGTAAGTTAAATCCATGTGAGTTATGCATAGCATGACAACCTCCTTAATCTTTTATAGGATATTATGTGCAGAAGAAAATCCAACTGTGCTGTGTAATTGTTGGCACTTAATGATGAATGATGTTTATAATAATTACCTCAACCAAAGAGGTTATTTATACAGTTTGATTGGTTCGGTTTGTCTGTTTCTTTGTCTGTTTGTTAGCAGGGTTACACCGCCCTGCGTCATATTTGCTGTATGAAATCTAAGACTTGTTCTTTACTAATTTTGGGTTGCTGATTTCAAAAATAATATTCATTTGGCTCTAATACATCACATTTTTTCACAAGTGGCAATTATAAACATGATCCAGATGTCTTTTGCTATATCTGTGGATGCTTCACTCCATCCAAACAGCAACAAAACATTGTGATTTTGTGAAAAAGGCACACTTTGCTTATTTTGGTATGAAATTGGGTGGCCAAGACAAGCCATGGGCACCTCATTCAGTTTTTTCGGACGTGTTGAAAACCTCCGGACTAAGGGAAAGAGACAGAGCTTGGGTTTTGGTATTCCAATGGTATGGAGGGAGCCACAGAATCACTTTGATGACTGCTACTTCTGTTTAGTCAATATTTCTGGATACAGTTCAAAAACTAAATCATCTATCAGTTCCCCTAACCTGCCATCAGCAATGAGACCTGCACCACATTCAGATGAAACACCACCTCACGTTTTCACTGGCTTAGTTGACGAGAGAGAAGAGTCTGATGATGTTTTGTCTCCAGATGCACAACATCCTAGTGATGAGGACTTTGAAGATCCATCTTCTAGTAGCTCATCTGTCCCCCAGTTATTCACTCAGCCAGAGTTAAATGACTCAGTACGAGATTTGGATCTGCCAAAGGAAGCGGCTGAGTTGCTTGGGTCTCGGCTCAGTGAGGAAAAACCTCCTGGCTCCAGGAACCAAATTTTCTTTTTATAGGCATCGTGAGAAGGATCTTATTCCATTCTTTGAATGGATGATGACTTTGTCTATTGTGTTGATGTTGAAGGTCTTTTGGGTGCAATGAGTTGTGAGTACAATGCAGAT
>VUQI01001171.1:9761-23883 GCA_015106735.1 Paratilapia polleni | reverse complement strand
CTCAGTATGTACAGTGAATAAATATTTACACCAATACTCTTAACTAACAACAAAGCTATCCAGAATACAAACTAACTCACAATGCACTAACAGGTTTTGGATTATCCACTGAACTCTCACAACTACTAACAACTCGCTCTTTGTTGGTTGTAGAGGAGACAAGGAGAGGGGCGAGGTGGCTGTCAGATGGAGGTTAAGAGGCTGCTGTTCCATCCAATCATCCAATCCAGACTCAGGAACTTATTCGAGCCAGCCAATCAGCAGTCTCCACCTGTCTCAGCCAACACACATACACACACACACACACACACACACACACACACACCTTGGAGGGAGGGGAGAGAGATGCACACACCCACACTCTAGTGGGAGGAGCCACACATAACAACAAACATAGCACATGATCACAGATCATAACACACCGAATTAACTAATAACAGTTTTCTGTGCTGTGTATTATTGGACATACTGGTAACTATCACTAGATTACGTTAATATGGAGAAATCTTAAAAATATGCGGATTCTCGGGCAAGTTTTGTTGAGTAACCATTGCTGCCTCAGTACACATATACAGTCAGACGTTTTTTCTTCAGCATCAAAGTAATCCACTAATAATTATTAGTACATCCAGTAGTATAAAGAAAAAAGAAAATGTTAATAATTAATTTGGCTATCTTTGTTTTCTAAAGTAAACAGAGTCATACTTTATATTGACCCAGAGTTACCAAAACAGAGGTCTGAGAAAATCTGTCTTTCTTTGCAATGTCCCGGAGAAAACCCAACACATTATTCACATGCCCTAAACATACTTAATCATAATATAATGCTTTAATTGATACATAATACCCTAGAACTGTTAGTAAACTAGTTATTTCTTTATACATTTGGTCTTATCATTGTCTTTTATCAGTATTTGTTCACTTTTCTTTCTTTCTTTTTTTTATTATTATTATTTTCAGAAAGAGAGAGGGTAGAAGCTGGGATGGGATGTGGCTGAGATGATTAATAACAGGAAATTACTCATGGAAAATAAAAGTTTCACAGAGGGGGGGAAATATTTGTGTCTATGTGTGTCTGTGTTCTATTTTTAAGAACAATAAGAAGTGTTTAGTTTGTACAGTTTGACCACTGTAATCTGCATGAAAGAGCTGCCAGTGTCTAATCAGACACTGCACATTCATTTTCAAGATGCTGCTGGATCTCTGTCACCAGCACAAGGATTATTTATGTTGTTTTTATACTGCTTTATACTGTTTTTATACTGCTTTATTTCTGTCTCCAGGAAAGGATTGTGTAAGGATGGGCCTTTTGCAGTTATGCAACTCTGTGATTAATAACACATTTCAAGAAAGCATCACAAAAACACATTTGTTTGGAATATATATATATATATATACATACTGTATATATATATATATATACAGTATGTATATATATACATATAGTTATATAACAAAAGACCATAAGCTTTCTTTATTTTTCAACTGACAAAATAACCTCAGCTTAAAAGTCCACTTGGCTGATTTTTTTTAAACCTTCAACTGTGTCATAATATTCATCAGCAAGTGGTTCAGGTTTTGATGTCATGATGTGACCGCACATGGTACTTAGATACAGTTAAACTGTTTCACAGAGTTTTTCATGCTCATGGGTAATTGCTCAGCACATTGTAACAGATTACAAGTCATTATTTATTTCATTTTGACTTGATTAAAACAATAAAAAATAATGCTTACTTTATGCAAACAGATTGAGTGCTTTCAGATCAAGCATGATGATAAAACTGCAAATTACAAACACCAAAATATTCTTGCATTACTTCCTTACACTGCTATTTCATAGAATTTTAATTCTGATTTGCAGTATTGTAACTGTATTTCACTTTTACAATTTACACATTAATGCTGTAACCAAATAAACTGATCTTTATATATGACATAGGAAATGTTTTTCTATATTTAATGATTTTTTTATAATGGAAAAATATCAATGTTATGAAGACAGACAAAATTAGTTAAAAAAAGGCAAAATGTAAATTTACAGTGTCATTGCCATGTTAGACACATACTTTTAAAAATGCTAGGTGAGACACAGGCTGCAACAAAATGACAGCTGGCAAATACTGGGGCAGTGACACTAATTGTTTTAACTTTGTATTCCAGTGCATATCATTTCATCCAGAACAATGATAGTAAATAGGTCCAGACATCCATGATCCAATTCAATTCTATGTGCAGGACTACAGGGAAAACAAAAACTCAACTATCATTGTCTTGAAAGCAAACATTTGTCCCAATATGATTTTTTTTAACAATTATAAAACAATGTTAAAAGTCAATGAGATCCTTGAGACAACTATAACCCAAGTCTCTGGTATTCTATTAAACTAACTCTATGACAGTCACATGCCGTTATATAACTTATAGAAAAACAAAATATGATCTAAAACTTAGTCCAGTTTCCTTAATAATTTTTTGAATGCTGACCAACCATATCAGGGCAGAGAGACATGTGTCTTCTGAAGTACACAAACACAAATGAATGTCAATTTTTGAAAGTCAAAGTCTAAACACCACCATTCAGATATCATGGGTATTTTTTTAACAACTTGATGAGTCTTGGTGTCTTTTCCAATAACATCTTTGTTGTTGTCTTAGAAATAAAACAAAGAGTATTACAATATGTTAAAATTATGGCCTTGAATTAACTGCAACTGATTGTCTTCTATCTAATTTACTTTACTACCATACTTTGCTACCATAGTTTCATCTAGATTATAGTCATTAATAATGTCTCTGGTATGTATGTCTGCTTATGTTGCCACTAAGCGCCGCTTACTGGTAGGGTTAAGTTACTGCAGAAGATATACTGTGAGCCATTCAGTTAAGTGTTGAAGGCCTACAATGAGAAACCTTGACTTTTGTCTTAGGTAGTCTAACTTAAAGCTGCCACTACCTTTGTTAACTGGTGTTCAGAGGCCAGAAAGCACCAAACAGCACAAGTATGTATAAAAAAATATATCAATCTTTAATTGAAAGTAAATTCATTTAAAATGATTATAAGACTTCACTATTAACTCCACAAGAGCATGCTTTAAAAAAAAACGAATTTTAAAATACAGACTATACCCACATCATGGCCATAACCAGCTATGAGGTGACCGAGGTTTCGACCTCGGTATTATTTATTTATTTAATTATTTATTTATTCATTTATTTTCAAAACAAGACAGTAAAAATTGGCACAAATCAATGTGTAACGCGCTAGATAGCTTTTACTTTGAAAAGACTCCGCAGGAATTCTGCGAAGCTTTGGCCCGCCCTGCAGTCCGTCTCTTGAGGTTGACTCTTGAGGTATGATGATTGGTTTAGGCCCAAGGAGTGAATCAGAGGCACAGTATAGTAACTTTTTTTTTAATTTCAAGTGAAGAATTAATTCTGTATTTTGTTATTTAGTTATATTTCAATGTTTTATACACACAACACACATCTTCCATATTTCTGTATACACAGTTGCTTCTGCAAAAGAGGGAAGATGCATAAAATAAAGTCGTTTACAGTTTTCAAAATTTCTGGTTTTGATTGTATTGCAACGCTAGGACCTAGTCTCTTCAGAAGTGTAGCCTTTCAATTACAAGGGGGAGGATTACTTCAACTTGTCTGTGGTCAGAACCACTTGCTAAGGGGGTGGGAATCCCTGTAATTAGGCTACAAGTTGCTATAACATATAATTTCTGGGGTAGCGCCGCCATCGTCGATAACCACGCTGGCAAGAGCCCCTTGCCCATTCCTACGTGGGGTCTAAGCACACGATCTCCCAGCGAACCAGGACACATAGACCAACTGAGTCTTGCAGATAACAGAGTATCGGAGCAGTGTGGCTTAACGGCGTGGAAGCATGCAGTGCGAGCAGGAGCTCAGTCTGAATAGGTCTGTCCTCATCGATTTTACTGCCAGCTTTTATTGCTTAAGACTTCTCCCTGGCTCTTCACTCATCACTTAACTCCGATAAGGCAGGCACAGTCATTTCAGCATGAGTTTCCCTTCCTCCTCATTACGATAGCATATAATACATTTATTCTTTAAAAGCAAGTCATCAGATCGTACACCAATAAGTGTCCGTTAGCTGCAGGGCTAAGTAGGTGGCGCCGTGGCTTAGTTGGTTAAAGCGCCTGTCTAGTAAACAGGAGATCCTGGGTTCGAATCCCAGCGGTGCCTTTTTGTTTTCATAGGATTAAAATTCTATCGCTTTGATAATAGTAAACATTAAAATTTGTATAACGATATCTGATGTGATATAATTAAAGACTCAAAAGCACGCATGTGTAGCGTTTAAGTAACATGAAACACTACGTGTAGTGCTTAACGTTTCGTAATGGTTTTAAATTTGCAGAAGCACGTCTCAATCTCCTTCTTGTATAGTTTCCAGGAAAAAAAGTTGTTTCAGTGATTATTGAAAATATAAAACTTTCAAAAACGCTGCGAGCAGGGTTCGAACCTGCGCGGGAAGATCCCATTGGATTTCAAGTCCAACGCCTTAACCACTCGGCCATCGCAGCTTTTCGTGTGAGAGTGCATGACATTACCAACTCAAACCTAATTCGTCTGAATTTTCTGATTTATTTACAGCACCACAGCATTTATGCAGGGCAGAGTTGTTGTTGTTTTATTTAAGGAAGAGACATTTACCAGGCATAGTGACCAAAACTATTCAACAAGGAAAGGAAGATAATGATATGATGAGACTTTGGATGTTTCTCTATTAGTTTTAAAGAATTTAGAGGATTTGGGTTCCACAAACAGATAAAGAAGTGGTTTAATTTTTCTTAATTTGGATGTGTGGATATTAAGTCACTCTTAGTGCCCCTATTTTAATTTCAAATACTCTTTCTTCTGATGTGACCCGGTTTTGAGTGATGGCCAGTCCTCCACCCAATATGTCTCAGAGTGTATACAGTTAAAAAAAAAACATAAAATCACAGTTTCAGTTTCAGCATCATAAAAGCTTCAGTTAGAAGTCCCCCAGCAGCCTGAGCCTATAGCAGCATAACTAAGGGATGGTTCAGGATCACCTGATCCTGAATCAGGTGATCCTGAACCATCCCTTAGTTATGCTGCTATAGGCTCATTACTTTTTTTTTTTATTAATTATTGAAACGTGACTTACAAATTCTCACTAACATGCTCACTGACACGAAAAACGTGACAAGGGTCCATGAACATGAAAAAATAAACACCTTTATCTTGACTGTTTCACATTCGTTATGAGACTAGGCTGGAGAGCTGAGGTGGACCTGTTAATCATAGGACTAACACAGTGAGACAGACTATTATTCATTCTTACATCCACACCTACAGCCAATTTGGAATCAAGTAAACAAAGACATGTCATGCTCCACAGAAAGGCTACCCAGGAAGTTTACAATTAGTAATTTCAAAACACAGCCCTGAGAAATACGCTTTGGTCATAATGAAACCCAATACAAAGGTCCTTACTTTGGAGGACTTTCCTCATGTCTCAGTATCTTTATGAGATTGGAACATTGAGGCACACCCAATCACACACATAGCTGATTCATGTTGATGATTTTACCTTTTAACAATTCAAGCCCAGTCACCACCTACAGATCATCTGTGTTTAAAGGTTATTTTTATTTCTTTACATGACGCTTTCACAAGTAAAAACAGAAGTTTATCGAGTGATTCTTTTAAGTGATCTCATTTGAAAATGATGCACAGGATAATTATTAGATTAGCTTTATATGTTGGCCAGTACAATGGATGCAATGCTTTACTTTAATGTTCACTGTAAACTAGAAAAGTTCCAGTATTCCAGCAAAAACACTTAGATCACACTAGAACAGAGTGTGATGGCTCTGTATTTATTAAACCACTCAAATCATCAGAAAAGGTCTACAGATCAGAACCAAAAAAGAGTTCAAAATGAGGATCTTATCTCAGTTTTAAAATTAATATATCACTAACTGTGATTATTATAATTCTGTTTCTGACCATCTTTGTCATTTGCACATCTCATTTAATAAGGTACTCATGAAATATCAGGAAAAATGTTTTGGCTATACCCACCCACCCCCTTTCTTTTGCTTATCCAATTTAGGGTCACGGGACACCCTGGACAGGTCACCAATCTATCACAGGGCTAACACAGAGAGACAGACAACCATTCACATTCACACACCTACAGCCAATTTAGAATCACCAGTTAACCTAACCCATGATTTAAAAAAAAAAAGGAAACAAGGGAGGAGACATGGGGCAGACATATAAAACAATATAAGATGTCCCCTCTGGATGGCATTACTTTTGCCTCTAGGGACACTGTGAGGAATCTTGGAGTCATTTTTGACCAGGATATGTTTTTCAACGTGCATATTAATCAAACTGCTTTCTTGCATTTCCGTAATATCTCTAAAATTAGAGGCATCCTGTCTCAGAGTTCAATTCAATTCAATTCAATTTTATTTATATAGCGCCAAATCACAACAACAGTCGCCTCAAGGCGCTTTATATTTTAGGGTAAAGACCCTACAATATTAGACAGAAAACCCCAACAATCAGACGACCCCCTATGAGCAAGCACTTGGCAACAGTGGGAAGGAACAACTCCCTTTGAACAGGGAGAAACCTCAAGCAGAACCAGGCTCAGGGAGGGGCAGCTATCTGCCGTGACCGGTTGGGGATGAAGGAAACAGAAGAGAGCAGAGAGAGACAGGACAAAAAGACACACCTATGGGAGAGAGACAGAGTTAATAATAGCTAATGATTAAATGCAAATGGTGTATAAAAACATGGAGAGTGAAAAGAAGTGAGGAAGAGGAAGTGCTCAGTGCATCATGGGAAGACCCGATGTGCTCATCCTCTTGTTTTTCTTTATTGCTTCCCCCTCTCTTTTCTTCTCTCCACCTGTCAGTTCTGGCATTATTTTATAATTTGAACAATAAACAATAAAACAAAAAGAAATGGACCAAGAGGAACCTATAGAGTTTATAGAGCTCCTCCTGGCAAAGTAAATGTGTTTGGCACAACAAGGCATTCAGTTCATCAGTCTGTTTGCCAAAGCTGCCAGACAGGACAGGTTAATAAAAAAATAAAAAATAAAAAAAAATAAAAAGATGTGAATATGTTCATTCATCTTTCATCTAAGACTTTGTCACTGAAGCTCCTGTCTCATTTTGTCTTTACTGTCAAATCTCTGTCTCGTACACTTCTCATCTTTGAGGGGAAATACGTGACTGAGTAGTTTTAATTGTCGAGATAAAGGAGTTGCTGCGATGATTGTGTCTGGGTGTGACCATCATATTTGATTTATAGGTGCTTTTATTATGATTCTGTCTCTGCTTCCTCCTTAATGTCAGACCTCTGATTTGGTGACTTACAAATTCTCACAAAGATCACTAGAGAACCCTCAAAGCTGCAGGGCTTTAGCTTGATATCAGAATTGTCAACTCGCTTTAGGTTTTCATCATCATTGGAATATTGTGTCCACTCTTAATGAATTCATTGGAGGAGGGGATTCAATTTTTCCTAACCAATCCCTAAAAACCAACATATCTGCCCGAGTCACTCATTTTTAGGCAACCATGTCATATCAAAAGATGTTTTTTCTCAGAGCTTCAGAGTGGAGAAGAACAAAGTAAAAACAGTTGTGTGTGCTCCTTCATTGTCATTTAGTGACCATGCTGAATACAAGCAAGCACTGGCTGTTCTCTGTCGAATTTTTATAAAATTCTTCTGGAAACTGTTGTTGATATGAAGCAAATGCTTTGATTTTAATGGGCTAACACTTGCAAATGTGTTGACTTTGAAGCAGTGATCAGATTAAACCATGCTTCCATCTCACAGATAAGCTCAGCAGTGCTGATGGAGTGAGCCATAGGCCAAAGTGCATTTGGAAAATTAAATCAGTCTGGTTTCTATGGAAAGCAAAAGTTTGATGATATTTTCAGTGGGGTACTATAACAAAGGCAACAATGCTAAAAACATGAACCCATAAGAAGTCTGAACAAGATCAAGATGAAAATTAATTAACACTCATGTCTGAGGCCTCAAACACAAATTACTGCATGCTACCTGTGGTTTAATAATGATTTAATGTTGCAATTGATTTCATTAAGTCAAAAGCATGCATAGTGGAATCCTATTTTCAGCCACTGTCTGGACAGGCCAGACAGTTTAGCTGTGCTTATTTTTCTTTTTCAGAATGTAGGGTATACTGTATTGAAATGTTAGTTAAAGAGGTATTAAGAGTTTCATGTCAATGCACAGATATAAAATGTAGGTATACCAGATAAATAAAAAGGGGAGTAGAGAGTGCTGCTGTGAGGTTTTGTATTTAGTGTAATATAAACTGTCCTCAGTGGATGATTCCTTGAGGCTTACTGCTCTGGAGTCCATAGTTGTCAGTCCACATTCTAGTCTAGGCACAGTCTAGGCACTGTCCTACACACCACCTCACACCACTGTCCTTGGTGTGAGGGTTCTGCAAGCAGAACAGTTACTGTATTCAGAGAACAGTATTGGTTTTTGCTCAAGAACAAATATGTGAACACAAGGAAGTAGCTTTCCCAGTGTCCCTGTCAATATGCATTACAAGCTGAAAAGGTGTGTCCATCTGATCAAAGTTTTCTGTTTGTTACACAATAAGCACGATAATGTCTTACAGTACAAATTCTTTTTTGTAATATAGTGTTTGATGGGCATCCCCACCCTCCTTGTGAACTTCTGAGAGGTCAGCAAGCTCACATACACACACAGGCATACACTCACATGCACGCATTCACACCTAAAGAGGACACACCCTGTCCCTATCGCTCACAGTTACTCATTTACACACTTTGCCACATAATATAATACGGTTATTTAGCATCCACACCACCCAACCAATGTGTCCATCCTGGTTTCCACCCAGCACCTCCCTGACCCATCCTCACCCTATAAAAAGCCCTCTGCTCTGTCTCTCTGTCTTCTTGTACTGCTAACTAAAAGTTAGCTATGGAAACATTTAAGTTTTTAATTTTGTTATTATGGATGTGTGATTTCAGAGCAGGACAGGCACTGTACAGGTGAGTCACTACCAAAAATGATCTGATCATTTTATCAGCGATATTGCTTTTTCATAACTTTATATATTTATATAATATAATTATATAATCTGTTAAGTTGCTAATCATTCATACTACTGGATCCTTCTACTTTTCATCCTAACAAGTGTTACCATATTCACCAGTGAGCCAAAAAGTGCCATTAGCTTTTAAATTGATTAGTGTGAATTATTCCATTATCCCATCATGTTCCTGTTCTTTTGCATTGGTGTGAATAGCTGCCTTATTTAAGAACTGCTTTGAGTGGTCAATAAGACTAGAAAAGTGTTTAAAAATGTAAATGAATTTATTTGTAAAAATGTATATTCCAATGCTCCCATTACAAAATTATTCCAAATGTTGCATTTTAGTCAATATATGACTATGAAGTGAAAACTTGTTTCTCACAATCTTTAACTGATGTTTGGTTCTTTTTTTAAGTTACTGACCTTTCTGTCATGAATAATAAATACTATACCTAGACCTTACTTGGTAAGATGAAATCTGTTTCACAAAATGCTTTATAAGCACTACTTCAACATATATAACAAATAGTGTCCCATTTCACAAATGATTCTCACAGCTCTTTGAATGCTCATCCATGTACTTTATTTGTACTTGTAATTTGGCAAATTTGATTGCAGCGGTTGCAGTTAATTCTTCCACTCTAATTAAGTCAGCCATCACACAGATAACGGAAAGAATTCTGTTTCAATTACATTTGAGCTGTTTTATGCACCTGGGCCTGTCTTCCACTACCACCATCACTGTGTTCCTTTGAGTGTGTCTTCTTTCCTTTTTTTCATATCCTACAGAGTTTTAACCAAACTTTATCATGTATCTTTCTCCTGTTTGCAGCCTGCAGAATAAACAGAAAAAAGATGGTATGTTGGTTTTAATCATCTAGTAAACTGTTTGCATCTTCAGTACACATAAAATGTACATTTAGTATGGCCTGGGTAACATGCTACCACAGAGATGTGGCAGTAGCACAGCATGTGATCCACTGTATCTACAACACTGTCCATGGGATGGATTTGGACTTTGATTCTTTATAGCTCCTTATCTTAAGTATCCAAAACAACAAACTTTTAAACTGTCTAGTTGTGTTAAAACAGCCCAGACATACACAGTAAAACAAACATGTCAGTCCTCTCTCACTGGTCACTGCATTTGATGTCTGCATTACTAAGATGTTACTTATTAGAAATGATGAGGCATATCTTGAAATACCAAACACATACTTTGTTGAATTTAAACATAGCTAAGATGTGATGTGAGTCTATTCTATCACAGATTTATCAGATTATCTATCAGATTTCTTCACTTGGATAAGTCCAGATGGACCAAAGAGAACAGATGGGATCAACATGTTATTAAATTCACTGAATTAGCTATTACCATGCACAGTAACAGGTTTATGGAGTAGCAGTGTTTTATGGATATCTTTGCCTTCAGTTTTTCCAAAGAATACATTTTCTTGTATTTAGTGTATTTAGTGTATTTTAATGCAAACTATTAATGTGATCTCATTTTATAATATCCATGTTTTTATCTGCCTGTAATGTGTTTGTGTTTCTACAGCAGTAGAGGTGACTTCATGTGACTTTAACCAGGACAGTGACCCATACTGTGATTTCAGCCAGGACACTGCAGACAACAGTGACTGGACCCGGCATAATGGTCCAACTCCCACACCTGAAACTGGCCCCAGCGGAGACTACCCTGATGGAGGTCAGCAAGATTTATTGAAAATATTTGATTCTTGTACAATTACCATGATTGTACAAAATTAGATTAATTAAGAGTTCAAAGGTGTTCAAAGGAGTTCAAATGCTTAGCTCAGAGTCATGATATATAAACAACTTTCTTCTGTGCCATTCTTTCTGCAGAGGGATTCTACATCTATCACGAGTGTGACAATGTGTCTAATGGACAGACAGCTCGTTTGCTGAGCCCTACCATCTCCTCATCAGCCTCTCAGATCTGTGTTCAGTTTAAATACTACATGTATGGGAATGACTTTTACAATATTTTGAGAGTTCTGGTAAAAACACCTACCAGTGAGGGGGAGGTGTGGAACAAGACCGGTATACAGAGTCCATCTTGGTTGAACGGCTCTGTCACCGTGTCCAAACCCAGCAGTCAGAACATCAATGTGAGTGTTACCCAATCACTTTAACAACTAAAAGGGGAAACTTGTACATAGGAGCAACAGTAAGGGACCTTGGCAATTCAGTCATGAAGGGAAGTCATTCATACCCAGAACTCTCATGAAACAGTAGCATTAAAGCTAAAGAAACTGCTTTAAAAGGGTTTGAAAATGTACTTTTCCAGCTGACTTGTCCATAAACAACAATGAGAAAAAATGGGACAAATTCAAATTTTCATGTGCTATTGTCCCTTCACTTTATTAAGGAATTGGTTTAAAGTTTCTGATATTGTGGTAAGCAATAAAAGCATCTGCAAAATATTTCCATATGCCAAATGAATACACACTGAATTACAATAAACAATATTTAAAGATTAAAAAGTAGGAATGTTGCATTATATACAAGGAAATATTTTTACAGTGGATTTAGCAGTGGCCACAAATTATTTTAGGTTTGTGTACATAGAATTGGCATTTTAAGTGCATACATTTTTTCCAGCTAGGAGAATATTTGGGGATTTGTTATTGCTAGAGCAAACTAAGCACAAGAGCTTTTATGAAGATATACAGAACAACAAGAGATATTTCATCCGAAGCTGATAAATGTGAACACAAGTATAAAGATTATTTTACAGCTGCTTTTATCGCTTTATAATTGTTTTTACAACAACTGTAAAACAATCATTCAGAATGCTGAATGAGGCAAGACAGCTATATGCTGATGCTGATACAAACCAGAGGACAGATCCATGATAACACTCTACTCTTTATAACCTGTTCATAAAGTTTCCAGCTGTCATGCCCTGAACGATAAAGCTGAGCTGTTTTATATTCTCATGCAGTTACTTTTTACCACTGATAGGTCTTGATTTTGAAAGCACTGACTCTTTGTCCATACTACTGATCAAACTGTTTGCACAGTGCTGATCAGTTAATAGCATACTGTATACACTAATCCTTCAGTTTCAGATTAAATTAATCACAAGGGCACATTAAAATGATGTTTAGAACCCTAGTCAAAGATCAAATTAATGAAAATGTGCTGGAAATATGACATTTCTGTTTGCTTGTAGTGTACTAAGTTTAGTCTTCTCATTGGTCCACACTATCTGCTGTACTCTTAGGCATTTTTATGTCTCTGGTGAAGTGAAAGCTCAGGATTAGGATTTTGAAGCATTGGGGCTTATCCCTAGTCAGAAAGCTTTAAATTTTCACTCAATAATTGCAGCATTTTCAGGTTGTTTCAGAGTGAAATTAACATATAATATGAGACACTGTGTTCTACCAAACAGCTCTGCTCAGATGAGTGTGCTGGTTATGAAACATGAAATCAAAATAAACCAAAGGAGGGTAATCTGAGTTTAACATTAGTGTAATTTTAATTATTTTATTTTCAACAGCAGAAGTTAAATAAGAGACTAAATAAGAGATTACATGTTAATAAAATAGTCATATACTCATAGCTTCAGCTTCTAGTATGTGACAAGAGGTGCTTTCAAACTCAAACAGACTATGTCACCTCTGTGTCTCGTCTGTCTGTCTGATATTTCTTCACCTTACCAGAAGCTCTGTTGATGCCTCTTCTGACTGCCACAATCCTCATCTCCTTTGTTCACCTCTCTCCTGTCCTGGTCATAAAACAGAGGCCATGGGCCCATGCCAACAAAAACTAGCCAAATCAAAAAACGTTTTTGATGTGATGATTAAAACATACACACAGTTTATGAAAAACCAATATTTAAGGGCCCAGCTGCCACCCCAAGTACAATGACAGGTCCTGTAACTGGTTTTTTCTCTCTCTTTCTATTTGAAACACTTCCTTCTAATCTGCTGCTGGAATGACACACAGAGAAGACCCAAAAACTAGCCTACATGCATTAAGATCATTATTTTGGAGGGCATTATGCATTCTGGGCCTTTGATCACATTTTATTGATTAGCCAACTTTTCCCCCTAAGTCAAGTGTAGACACGATTTTCAACCTTTTCAAATGAATGGAAATTCTTTATTTCAGCCCATGCTGAATTAAATTACAACTTACATTATTTTTAAATTTCAAAATATCAATAACACAGCAACAACTGCAACAACTCAAGCTTGGGTTTTTTACTTATAATAATTCAGTTACATTGCATTACATTTTTATTTGTATAGTGCCAGAATCAAATTCAAAATCATCATGTTTTTTTATATTGTTATTTGTTTTTAGTGTTTTATATGCTGTCATTGTATTTTCAATTTAATGTAGGGTTGAAATGATGTGCGAATTAATAGATTCTGCTTTTATTTACATTTTACACAGAGAGGGGTTGTAATGTATACAAGTGCTGTTGTTTAGAAATCATTTCAATTCAGTTCAATTCAATTTTATTTATATAGCGCCAAATCACAACAACAGTCGCCTCAAGGCGCTTTATATTTTAGGGTAAAGACCCTACAATATTAGACAGAAAACCCCAACAGTCAGACGACCCCCTATGAGCAAGCACTAGGCAGCAGTAGAAAGAAAAAACTCCCTTTTAACAGGAAGAAACCTCCGGCAGAACCAGGCTCAGGGAGGGGCAGCCATCTGTTTGGGATGAGGGGAAACAGAAGAGAGCAGAGGGAGACAGGACAAAAGACACACTATGGGAGAGAGACAGAGTTTAATAATAAGTAATGATTAAATGCAAATGGTGTATAAACACATGGAGAGTGAAGAGAGGTGAGTGGAGAGGAAGTGCTCAATGCATCATGGGAAGCCCCCAGCAGCCTAGGCCTATTGCAGCTTAACTAAGGGATGGTTCAGGGTCACCTGATCCAGCCCTAACTATAAACTCTGGTAGCCAATGAAGAGAAGCTAATATGGGAGAAATATGGTCTCTCTTTC
>VUQI01001170.1:0-13816 GCA_015106735.1 Paratilapia polleni | reverse complement strand
GAAGAGGGCATAAAAAAAAAAAAAAAAAAAAAAAAAAAAAAAAAAAAAAAAGAAAAAAAAAAAAAAAAGAAAAAAAAAAAAAAAAAAAACCCAAGAGAAAAAAAAAAAAAAAAAAAAAAAAAAAAAAAAAAAAAAAAAAAAAAAAAAAAAAAAAAAAAAAAAAATATATATATATATATATATATATACACATAAAAGGGATGCACTATCATTTTGGGAGCATATCTGTCTCAGCCGATAGTGGCCTTGTTGACTGATATCGGCCCCAGTTGTAAACTCGATGGTATTTACCAAGTACAGTGGTGAACATTTATCTGTGTCACATTGATTATACACTGTCGGAATGTTCAAATATAGTATAACAGTTGACAGATTTCACATACTAAAGATGATCATCGGTTATTTGCCAAATAGCTATTTTACACATCACTATTGGCCCAGTAAGTGAATCCCTAATATATATATATATATATATATATATATATAATCATGGCTTTTGTTCAGTCTTACACTGAGGAGAGTTTTACAATTCGTGTCAAAGTTGGTTATAAAAATCTAAAACAGCATTAAGCATTGCCTGTTAAATAAGGATTAGGGATGCAACAACTTATCAGCTGGATATCAGCATTGGCTGATATTGGCCTTGATGACAGATATTGGTATATCAGCAATAAAACATCATTTAAACTTCAATGGTAGATATTTATGAAAACCTGACATATTTTTTAGAATTGTTATAACTTACTTATTTTCTTCTTTTTTCCATACAGAAAAAAAAAAATCTTGGCCCTGGCTACCAGCCAAATTGTTATTTTAAAGATCAATGTCAGTCCAGAATCCTTGAATCTCTATTAAAGATATGCTTAGTTGTTGGAAAAAACATACATTAATACTGTAACAGATTTAAATATACTGGACAGATTTAGGGCAGTGGTGCAGTGATTAGCATTGCCGCGTCACAACAAGGACTTTGTGGGTTTGAACCCGCTGGTCGACGGTGGCCTTTCTGTGTGGATTTTGCATGTTCTCCCTGTGTCTGCGCGTGTTTCCTCCAGATTCACAAATTCCTTCCACAGTCCAAAGACGTGCATAAATGCCTGGTACCACAGAAGCTTGCATCATAACTAGTGTTAAGATATGCTGAATCGGTATGTGGTGCTGAATTGGTTAGAAAACACCAGAAATACATCAAAATGCACCATAATCAAATTGTCACAGCATCTGGAGAAAGCCTTGAAGTTGAAGCCCTGATCTTTGCCATGGGTCTGACTACTAGTTTCAGTCATAACAAGTGTCTCTTTCATCTTCCTGCAGGTACATCCGGTCTGAGCGTTCAGTCATCCTCATTAACTTCTGCCTCTCCATCATCTCCTCCAATGCCCTTATTCTCATTGGACAGACACAGACACGGAATAAGGTGAGAGCCAATCAGAATCTCTGTCATGTGACTGCAGTGATGCCCTTTGCCTGAGTATGTATGAATGAATGAATTAATTAATTAACTCTCTCCATACTTTTTTCCTGTCTTCTCCTGTTGTTTCAGATCTTATGCACCTTAATTGCTGCATTCCTTCATTTCTTCTTCCTGTCTTCATTCTGCTGGGTTCTGACGGAGGCGTGGCAGTCCTACATGGCAGTGACCGGCCGCCTCAGGAATCGCATTATACGCAAGCGCTTCCTGTGTCTCGGCTGGGGTGGGCTTTCTCTCTGCTGTCTGCCATGTTGTTCTTTTCATCTCTCTCACCAATTTTATTTCCTTTCTTACTTCACCCTTACTTCCAGAGGCTTGTTGTCCTTATTTACTCCCTCTTTTCCTGGCCCACATTCTTTTATTCCCTGTCTGTTCCCTAGTCTGGCTTTCTTCTTCCAATGTTTTTTCCTGACTTTATTCACCTCTTACCTCTTTCCTTCACTTCTTCCTTCTCATCTTCCCTTTCTCTTCTTCCTTGCTTCTTGTTGTTTCCTTTTCCTGATATTCCTGATTATTTCCTACCTGCTTGTTTCTTCTCTTCAGTATCCCTTCCTTTCTTTCTTTGCTACTTCTTTCCCTTTGTCCTTTTCCTTATTTATCTCTTCTTTTATTTTACCTTATCCACTCCTTTTATTCTTCCCTGTCCCTTTCTTTCTTTACTTGCTTTCCTCTTTAGTTGATTTTTTTGTGCGTAGTTACTTCTTTTATTCTTCCTTCTTTCTTTTAACTCCTCCACCTTCCATTCCATGTGTTCTTTCTTCCTTCTTCACTTCCTGCTTTTTCCTTTTCCTTTTTTACATCTCTTCTTCTTCCCTACTTATTTCTTTTAATCCCCTTTCCCTCATCATTTCTCACTTCAATTGCTCCCATGCTTTCTCCCCTCCATATTTTACTTATCTTTCCTTTCTTTATTCTTACTTTTCTAACCATCCTTTTCTTGCCCACTTCCTGCCTTGCTTCCTGCTGTTTTACTTTTAATTACCTGCCCAATCTTTTCCTCCCTGCTTTACTCCTCTCTTTACTATCCCTTACTTTCTTTACTTCTTCTTTTCCCTTTTGTGTGTCTTGTCATGTCCCTCACCTCCTCTGTGTTAAAATCCATTTTTATTCTCTCCCAGGTCTCCCCGCTCTAGTAGTGGCGATCTCAGTGGGATTCACCAAAGCAAAGGGATATGGAACACCAAGCTAGTAAGCATGTTCTCCAATAGATTTGTCATTGTATACTGCCTCTTCTTTAACTATTAATGGCAGAGTATTACACATGGTTGAAGGTTTATGTTTGCAGCGTAATTAACCTCTCTCTTTCCCTGTCTTTCACCATCTACATTATTGTCACACGAACACTCCTCTACCTTTCACCTCATTCAATCCCTCCTCTTCTAAACCCTTCATGTTTCTGCCCCTTCTCCTTCTCAAATCTCACCCACCTTTATTTCCTCTCTCTACATCCATGTTTTCCTGCTCCTTTCTCATAGCTGCTGGCTGTCTCTGGAAGGAGGTCTTCTCTATGCATTTGTCGGACCTGCTGCAGCCGTAGTCTTGGTATTTCCTTTCTCGTTTTTAGTCTGTGTTTGTTAGCTTTCAAAGTCAGTGCACTGAATGCAAGTTTAACCTGCAGCTATAGCTCCCATCACGTAAGTGTCAGTTTTATAAAAGCTGAATTATGTATGTACGTATCTACGTCATTGATTTATTATGCCTAGAAATCATTATAACAATTATTATACATAGTAATCATTCTAACAGTCTTGGTAATGAGTGTTTCATTTATAATATAAAAAAATGATTGCAACACATTATAAAAGCACAGGATTAAAAAAACACAATATTAACGTTGAACTTTGGGCCATTAATATCATAGTAGTTAACAGTAGATTTAACATTAAAGGTGCTCCCCCATTATCATTATGTGGCGATTAATATAACAGAATTGCTATTAAGCGTTATTATACAGTACCATTCAGAGGTTTGGACACTGAATCTATATATATAATTTATCTAAAAATAGAACCTTAGTGTAACATTTAAAATAAATGAAAACACTGCAGAGCGTACTAATAGACTCCTGCCTCCTAATCTTTTTGTTTACTTCCTCAATATCTTTCCTGATTTCCACTTTCTTTTCTATTTACTTTTTGCTGTTTCCTTTTCCTTATTTACATTCCTTTTTTCCTTCTGTACTTTTACTTTCCTTTTCTTCTTCCTCACTTCCTCCTTTGCTTCCTGCTGTTTCTTTCCCTTATCCACATTCTCTTTTCCTGATCTTTCATTTCTTCCCTGTCCCTTCTCCATGCTTCCTTCCTTCTAGACTCCCTGCTCTATCCCAAATCTTATTTACCTTTTTTCCTTCCCTTCTTTCTTTTCCTTCCATTTTCCTATCAGTTTTATTTCCCCTTACTTCCTGATGTTTCCTTGTGCTTGGTTTCCCCCTCTTTTCATCTTTTCCTGACTCGCTTCTTTATTTTCCTCCCCATCTGTTCCTTAGTCTTGCTTTCCTCCTCCATGTTATCCATGGCATTTTTCTGCCCTTAATCCCTCCTCTTTAGTTCCTCTCTTCTTTCTTGTCTTTCTCCACCTTCCATTCCCATCTTACTTCCTCCATTACTTTTCCTTTTCCTTTTCCTTATTTATGTTCTGATTTACATCATGTTTTCATTCCTACCTTTTTCTTTTCATTCCTTTTTCATCTTCTCATTTTCCACCTTTATTGCTCCTGTGTTTTTTTCTTGTACTGATCTGTCCCTGCTTTTTTTTTTTCTTCACTGTTCCTTCCTTTCTTTGAATCCTTCTTTTCCTTATTTACCTCTGTATACCTTAACAGTTTGTTTTTTTCTTCCTTGTCTCTGCCTCCTTTGCTTCTTCCTCACTTCCCCCTTTGCTTCATGCCTTTGTTATTTTCTGTATTTGCCTTCTATTTTCCTTTTATACTTCCTTCTTTCTTTTCTTTTTCCATATTTACCTTCCTTACCTTTGAACCTCTTTCCCTTCTTTTTCCTTTTTTATTTATACTTTATTCATGGATTTCTAACTACCTCAACTAGTATTGTATAGTTGACCATTTCTATTACAGTGTCAATCCCAAATTCACATTGATGAGTAAATTAATAGCCGTTGTGTAGTTTTCAGCATATAGAGCATCACCATTTGAACAATAATAATCTACAGGTAACACCAGTAAAGTCTTAGTGATATAAATACATTTGCTAAGTGTCCATGGAATCCACCTTCTCACCGCTGCTGTTGTATTGACAACAAGGACAGCCTTATATTAACCACAAAAACCATGTAGAGAGAATTTTCTGTATATATCGTCATCTCAGCTCCCCTAGTGGCCCAAATCAAAAGTAAATCACAGAAGTAAACTCTAGCAGAACACACACTGCAGTGGCACTGTCCTTGTATTGCTAATCAAATCCATTAGCCACAGTTGCAGTGATTCACTCCCCCCCAACAAGTGAACAGCTTGTTTGGGTGTCCTTTTTGCACAAGCTGCTAATAAAGAGCTACTGCTGCAATATGCAGCCACACCGAAGCACCATTGGAGTGGTTTATATCAGAGAGTTTTATAGACGATGAATCCTCGAGGCAGTGAAACTGTAGGAATTATAACACCACCACCACCTTTGATTTCGCACTGCTCGCATTTTATGTATTTTTTTTAGCACACCATCTACATTAAAAATAATGTATATACCAGCATTCTTTTAACTTTCATGCTTCACTTGGTGTCACTAGCATTTGACATGGTACTGTTGAGTATTTGCAGTGCTGAGCCTACAGTAAGTACAGCTAGTGCGTGTGATGTGACACACTTATGAGCATGCTGCTGCCATCATCTCGTCATGATGAACATCATCATCACCGCTTTCCATCACTGCCATCACCAGAGCAGCGCTGCATGTTGTGAAAGTAATGAAACTGTCTTTGCTCTGCTTTAATCCTGTGCCTCTTCTCTTCGGCAGGTTAACATGGTTATTGGGATTCTCGTTTTTAACAAACTGGTGTCCAAAGACGGCATTACTGATATGAAACTAAAGGAGAGGGCGGGGTATGCCTTATGCCACACATCCATTTTACACAGTGACCTATAACCAGCCTGATTGCTCTAGCAAGGGGGGTGGGACAAGTGTACTTATCAGCTCCTAGAGTAAAATTACCCTGGGCCATCGTTCCAACCACTGGCAAATTTGCTGAAGAGAACTAAATTTTCAATCCAAGGAAGCTGTAGAAAGGGATTCAGAAATGTGACTAAATCAACGTTAAATGAACAAGCAAAAGAGAGTAATACTGTATGTTCTCACATATATGTGAGTCACATTAGAGTGTGGATAGAAAATTGTTAAAAGAAACAAATAAAATGTGGAGAAGGCTGTCTGGTTATTGGTCCTGCACAGACTGAGCAAGATGATGCATCTCATTGCTTTGTTTTTAAGTTTCAAATGTGTCACATTTTCCTCCAGCTGCTCTTTGTTTGCAGGTGTTGCTCTTGATGTGAAGTTCTGTAAACCCATCCATGTCTCATTTTTTTTCACCCGTTTGGTTGTTTCTAGTAAAGGGAAGCAGGGCCTTTAAGCAGCAAGACCTCACTACAAAAAGAAAATCTGGCTTATTACAACTGGGGTTGTACTTCTCTAGCTCTGGCCACAAATTCTGTTTGTGATGGCATTTTAAGTTTGACTGCACAAAGCATAGAAATGTCACAGTGATAAAAGACAAACATAAACAAATCACGTCATTAAATGAAACAAATAAAACAATAAATACAAATACTGATACTTAGCCAGTTCTTCAAAGGAAAGGTATAACTAGGAGCAGTGGTGGCGCCCTGCTGTCGTGATTAGCATTGGTATAGCTCATTATATTATATATGGTATAACTCAACATTTTCATTTATATGTCAGTCTTCTATAGGGATGGGGTGGAATGCCAAGCTTCTCAACTGCATGAAATTCAAATTCAGTGGCAGTTTCCAACGATTCATGGGAGTTTTCTATGCTGCATAAAAATTCCTGTGAACCTTATCTGAAAGGGCATTTTACATTTTTCTTCTTAATGAAAAAAATCCACTTTTCATGCAGTCATTGGTGTTTATGTGTATATTGTCATCGTGACTGATAAAACCCATGGCCAAAGCAAAAGAAATGAAACCTAGTAGTAATAAACCATAGGTTTCTTTAAAATGTACAGTTACTTTTCACTAGTTATGGTGGTTTTTTTTGTTATTGTCAATTTATGTTGTATTATTTTTATTATTATATTATTCATTTTTGTCAATAAAGCAGCAGTATGGGGCTGATCTTGGCCTTTTCGTAAAGAAACACTCCAGCATTTTGGGAAATACACTTTAGGTTTCATGTGTGCACATTCAGTACATAGATAGAAATTCTAGGAAGCTTCAAGCAACTTCAGTCTTTTTTTGTTTCTTTTTGTCTGTTTGTTTTCTTTTATTTTACATGTCAGAGCTCTTCTTTGCATTGGTACATAATGGTAACAGGACCTTAATTACTTAGTCTGTCTGTATGACACATCTGCATCATGTTTCTGACATCATTTGATGTGCGTCAAATGATGTGACACAGCCCGCTGTATGTTGCAGTTAAGAAAGGTACGTTTTTACAGTACATTTTTCGGTCCCCTCACCTGCCTGTCAGTTTGTCAGTTGACAGCATAGACTGTATTTTAAAGATGGACGTAATACCTTTTACGCCACTTGCTGGGTAGTGGAGTCCTGTTGTGAAGCCTCGAGCTGAGCATTTTGGCCAAGACTGGGAAACCAAGAGACACTGCACGCCCAGTATGGTAGCAGCTTATCAATCATAAAGTATGCCCACCCTAAAGCACAGAAGTGCTTTTTCCTCATTGTTGACTCTCATGGGGACCAAAACAAGCTGGTGCTCAAGGGTTGGTTTTCCATAGACTTCTATCAATTGGACTTTGCTCTAACTAGAAGAGTCGCCCCTCCTGGCCATTAAAACAAATGCAGGTTTAAGGTACTTCTGCACTGGCTTCATTTCTCAGACCAAGAGACTACGTCTGTGTTTCATATCCAGTCTAAGGTAAACAAGCACACTTTCCAGGATGCTGGAGTGTTCCTTAGTACCTCAGATATAATTTAGCCTTTATCTAGACAACCCAGAAAACTTGCTATGAAAAGTCTTTGCTCACACATTGCACACATTCATGTAATTGCCACAATAGTTTCCTTAACAGATGTGAATCCTTAAAGAGTATATTTGTCACTAGGTAATGATGGCAAATGTCAATGGACTGTCGATGCGGCTTCCAAAAATCCATTGGTCAGACCACAGAGCACACATGTACCCTGCTGCCCTTTACCCCGCAGGCTGTTCTGTCTCCATTGGCCATGTTGGTGCATTCAGATGTTATTTTCTTTCTCTCTCTGAAAAATGTTTGCTTTCTTCAATGATCTCTCTGTTCAACTGTACTTGTTTTTATTCTGTCTGAAATGTCATGTTTGAGTTTGCACAGAATCCCCTCTCTCTCACTCAGGGCTCTCCAATCAGGAACACATCAGTCTCAGAAGCCCCCTCCCATGTCATCAGTGATTGGGTAAAAAAATACCTGCCCATCCCACCCTCTTTTTAATGTATGGTTTACAAGCCCTGCCAACCGCCAAACCCGCTGAATCCTCTAGCAAGCTCCTCTGATTGGCTTACTATTAATTCCTGCCTATTCACTTCACTATTGATCTTCCGATTGATGCTGCCTCCCGTTAGCTGGGTAGAATAACACAATCCTGCCTTAGAGTCTGACAATTTCTGGAATGCTTTTTATAGAAAATGTCTTTTTTTCCAATAACTCATGCTAGTTGCAGTGCAGTAATATTAATCATTTCTGTTTGCTTGAATGGTATAGGAATGTGTGTGTGCCAGCTTAGTATGGTTGTCATGATTGTATCTGTGTTTTTGTATTCTGTAACTGATCATGGAACTCGTAGACTGACAACAAGAACTGGTGAGATTGCATCTTGAATTTATTAGCACTCGTGAATGTGAATGTCAAAAATGAATATCTGACAATATCAGTTCAGATTGTTTGCCCCCAGTCTATTTTGTTAAGTTATTTAGTTGTGGCCCAACATGTTCTGCTGAAATCACATAGGTAGAAGAAATTTATATTATTATTTTATATTTTATTTAAACTTGATAGTTTCTATTTAAAACCTGAGCACAGAACCTCTTGTCCTCGGAATAAGTCTTTGTGAGAAGTAATCCTAATTTAAGTCCACTTGCTAGCTTTTATTGAGCTTTCAAAAGCACATTGCAAGCCATGTCTCATATTGTGTATACTTGCACTTACTGTTTTGAGTGCATGCATACATTCAGACTAGCAACTATGGCTGCCTGCAGCACAACAAACATGGCAGCTGATAAAAGTTGAGTGTTACACTTCTCTCCCTCAGTGGTTGTTGTCTGGGCTACGTAGCAGAAAGGGAGGGACCACTAAACAATTTTCATCCATTAGAAGAAGGATACGTCGTCAGCGATGAGAACAGCAGCAGAATTTTTTAAGCATTGACTTTAGATGCGTTGTGGTGTTGTCAAAGGCTCGACAAGTTGCAAATGTTGACAAAATGAAGTAGCTAGCTTGACAATAAAGGTCAGATGGTGTGGTTTCCTGTAAGTGCAGAACTTGCTGTGTTCAATTTGAGACAACTCTACCCTGTTGAAATTGATGTAATACTCTACTAAGTATATGATGTACTATGGAAGTATCTGAATTGAGCTACATTGATAGTCTTCATAGTACAAGTACTTAGGTTACATGATAAGAGGTGGCACTAATTGGAAGGACACCATCTTAACTATCTCAGTTAAATGTTGACTCCATGATCTATCTTTTGCTTTCCAACATAGATGTATTGAAGAGAACTGGGTAGCACAGTCAACGGTGTCACACCATTTATTCACGAAGGTTGTTCATTTGACACTTAAACTGAAAGGTTCTCTTTGGGTTTCTTCACACTATTGCATTTTTTGTGTCCAGACAGCCTCCTCACTAGTGTTCTTTTACAGCGGAGCCAGCAGAGCATGCACACACTAGACACCCACTGGCAGAGCTGACTGGCTTCCTGTTGGCCACCTACGCACATGAATGGGATAATATGTGTGGGCAGTACGGTGGCTCAGTGGTTGGCACTGTTCCTCACAGTGAGAGCGTCATAGGTTTGAGCCCAGGCAGGGCCCTCCTCTGTGTGTTTGAATGTTCTCCCCGTGCTTGCGTGGGTTTTGTTCAGGTCTGTCCAGAGTTTGGTCTGTGTTCTTCCACTACCAGAGAATCAAGGCTGCTTGACTTTTCCCAGGACACTCTTGCAAAAGACTCCCAGTAGTTCTTGAGATTTAGAATCTCTGTGAGAGGAGTCCTGGTAAGATAGAGCTTCTAGACTTCCCATATGTTATTAAATGACAATGACATAGTTGTTGTGATTGGTTAAAAATGCATTACATTTAAATGCTGAGAGAATTTGTAAAATACTGTGGTTTCATAGCTCAGGGGTGTTCCTCGGGCCTTGCTGTCCACTGACTCCTGAAACCTGTTAGATTTTGGTGGTGTTCATAGACAGACCAATAAGTAATCTCTATTAGTCATACAAGTCAACACAAGAGAAGAACCAATCACTGCATTGATTTAAAAATGTTATCAGCCATTATTGGTCAGTCTTAAAAATATCTGGGACATTCACACTTGACAAAGACCATCTTTGTGCAGTGATGGGGTTACCATTTCCCTTCTCCTCACTATAACATGGCCTGCATTCAGCTTCTAGGTCATATGATGGACCTTGGGTTTTCAATTATTTTGTCACACATCTGAATAGAATTTTGCACTTTTGTGAGCTTTTATGTATTTATAGGCCCAGTTATTGACCTCTCACCCATCTGCTCGACTCTCAATTTTAAGCAAGTCTTGAAGCTTTCACCTCTTTTCACCTGTCACCTCTTAAACACTTCCTAAGCTTTGGAAATGTGTGTCCCAGTCTTTCGCACCATGCAGCATGTATATGCTGGCACAACAAATCTAGTCTCTGCTAAAGCAAAGGCTTTGGAACACATGTTCACTTCCCTCTCATTTCTCAACAGCTGTCATGTTGCTTTTAAAATAGATTGACAGGCAACAGTGGTCATCACTTTACCAAATAAGCGTAAACAGAGATGCATTTTGTTAGACAGGCCCAGTGGATCACACACTGCCACTGTACATCCATCGATGTGACCGTATTTCGAGTCTGTACTGGAACCGCACAGCAAGCCGTATTATTTATCCGATAATAACAGCAGAAACACAGCTGTGAGGTCCAGTTCAGTGACTTGAATTAGCGGAGTTGTGGCCTAGCAGACAGTGATCGGCTACATCTGCCTGTGTCAGCACAACCAATAATCAAAGTAGCCACACCTCTAACATTAAGCCTTTTAACAAATGTCCAAATGGATGAGTTAGAAAACATATTCACCCACTGTACAGCTGTTATGCAGGGAGAAATTAGCTAGTGAGACCAAAACTGTTTTGTACCAGGCTATAAACATGCTTTTTAAAGGTGTCAAGTTGAGTATTTTAACGTGAGTCTATGGGGGCTGCTTCATTTAAGGCAGTGGCCAACCTATCTGTGAAACCATAAATGCCCACACCGGTTTCTCGCTGAACTTGTCATGCCGTGACTTTGCTGTTTAGAGTTCTCTGTGTGGTGGAATACAAAAAATAGGAAAGAAGGGTGTCTAATGTTTTCTCTTTTAGTGACACCCTTCCACCACATGGCTCTTCTCAAGGACCTAATCCAAAACATGTTTAATGAAGCTAATTAATTGTGTAGAATCTAATTAATTGCACAGCAGGATCCGCACCAAGCAGGTCAGCCTGAACTTCAGATGGGCCTCGCCGCTGAGGCTACTTTCCCCTGAAAATTAAAGGCTAATTCACTGAGAAAATTAGAACAGACGGGAGAGGCCAAATCAAACCAGCACTAGAGCTCCTTTCCTCCTTAACAAACGCTAAATGGTTTCAGTCATCAGGCCTATGTATTTACAGGTTGTAATACAGGGTTAATCAAACACTAAGCTTTCAGATCTTAGCCTAGCATTCCCTTTGACGTCTTATAAAGTGAATAGATGAAGCTTTATGTTTCATTACCTTCGTCCTGATCAATGGGAATGTTTGTCTGTGTTGGACATTTAATTATTTATTTACTGAGCTTAATGCATTTCACCCCACCCGTCCAACTAACCACCTTTTGCCTCTCGATCCTTAAGTCCAGGAAAATGGCGTATTTCACAAAGTGTTGATTGCTTTTTAATATCACTGCCTGCAGCGTACATTTAGCGGCTGTATTGCCCTTTTACTTGAAATTGAATTTCTTCCATTATGTGATTTTTAATCCTGGCGTCCAGAAGCTACAAAAATCGATTCCCTCAGCTCCCCCGCTCTAATTGTTGTTTAGCAGAAGGCCATATGGTAACAGATTAGTTTGTTATTACTTCTCAATATCACCAGCGTTGTAGTCAGTCTTTGTCTAGCAACAACAGTGGAGGTAGAGTTGGAAATAGTCAGAGGAGTTTTGGGAGGAAAGTAAAGTGATGGATTTTCTTGGTGATCAACAGTTTTTGTTTGTGTATTTGTTTTGGTTTGGTTGATTTTTTTTTTTGTTGAGTGCATAATGATAGAAATACATGAAGAGAGTCAATAACATATCCTTTAAGTGAACTCATTAAAACCAAAATCCACCCAAACGTCACGCTTTCTGTGACCATCATTGGGTCCATTTTAGACTTTTGAGACTAACTCTGGCACAGACGATGTGGAATCCCTCTGAGATATATCTACTTGCTTTAATGGAAATTGGAAATAGGAAATGCTTCAACGATCCAGAAAATCAATAGTAAACACTGGGTTTTGGTTTCAGCCCCCTGTATACACAATCGTTTCTTTACTTGAGACTGATAGTCAGGAGGCCAAATATGTCAGTCAAAAACAAGGATGAAGCTAGTGTCTCTCAAGTGTGACCTCTGTTGAGTTTGATCACAGTTTTATCAGTGCTCAAAACTATATTAAGTGACATCTTTGGGCTTGAGATAAGGAGAATTCTGAAATAAAACTGTCCTGTTATGCATTTGAACCTGTTCTTAAAATGTGATGCAATAGGACTGAAACACAACAATGTTGCATGCATTGTCATCATAATAGTACGAGGAAGCCATGGCAGTTTAGCCACTAGCAGTAGCTTTGGAAAAACAAACATAACCTTGGTTACGCCTGTTCAAAACAGCAGAAGCACATCGCATTTTCATAACAGATATGGTCCAGTATTGGGACCACTTAGGTAGAAAGGCTTACAAGAGCTGCAGTTTCTTCACGACTTAGGCTTTTCTTGTTTGTTTGTTTGTTTTTTTCTTTTGCAGAGCTCTGGGACTTGGTCCTATTACCCAGCCAGCATGCCAGCATGCTAACATGCTGAAAAGACGTTGAAGACTTTGACAAACATCTAAACAAGTGAAATTAATGTCTTAACATCCCCCAGCTCGCCATGAACCACATAGGGTTAGGTTGTATTTTAGCTACATGCAAAACAAGCATAGTTTCAGAAACTAAAAGACGTGACCTTTTAAGTCAACCCTCTTACAAACATTCTGTTATGAGAAATCCATTTGGATATGTGGACATTTAAATGGGTAGGTGTGAACCTAACTCTAAGCCTACCACTAAACAGGTTGCCAGCAACTTGATGGACGTGGTCAATATGCATGTGCGAGACTTTAAAATCTTATACATGCATTTGGTATGTACACAACTCCCGCTTCTTCTAGTTTCTGAAACTATGCTATGAAACTATGCAATCCAACCATAACCCAGCCCCTAAGTGATTTCCCAGCAACCTCCTGGTTGTTAATTCAATTCAATTCAATTCAGTTTTATTTGTACAGCGCCAAATCACAACAACAGTCGCCTCAAGGCGCTTTATATTTTAGGGTAAAGACCCTACAAATTAGACAGAAAAGACAGAAAACCCCAACAATCAGACGACCCCCTATGAGCAAGCACTTGGCAACAGTGGGAAGGAAAAACTCCCTTTTAACAGGAAGAAACCTCCGGCAGAACCAGGCTCAGGGAGGGGCAGCCATCTGCCGCGACCGGTTGGGGATGAGGGGAAACAGAAGAGAGCAGAGCGAGACAGGACAAAAAGGCGCACCTATAGGAGAGAGACAGAGTTAATAATAGCTAATGATTAAATGCAAATGGTGTATAAACACATGGAGAGTGAAAGAAAGTGAGGAAGAGGAAGTGCTCAGTGCATCATGGGAAGTCCCCAGCAGCCTAGGCCTATTGCAGCATAAC
>VUQI01001169.1:3741-18943 GCA_015106735.1 Paratilapia polleni | reverse complement strand
AAATGGGTTGTTTTTTTTTTTTTTTTTAAATTTTTTTTTTTTTTTTTTGTTCTACATCCAAGTACTGCAGAACTGCATTGGTTCCCACGACTGTCATCTGCTACCTCACTTGTTTACATTTGTCTGTCTGGGCTGCAGCCCTGGCTAGTGGCAGGTTGCATCATAACGTCTCAAACGACAGTTTACAGATGAGGTACATTAATGGATTATAAATAAGAGGCTTAACCAACTAGTATTTTGTGTGCTGACTGAGAGCAGTAATTTATTTTATTTATTTTTTGAGTAGTCACCCACATCCTTAGTAAATGCTTCTAATGCTGTAAAATTGGGCATTTTAACATGGGAGTCTGTGGGTTGATAAACTTCTGGAGCCAGCCTCAAGTTGCCAGTTTTAAGCCCTGTAAGTTGCTGCTTGGTTTTAGTCCGCTTATAAAAGTTTGACTGCTGGGTGTGTATTTCAGTGAGTCATACTGTGGTGTTGGCCTTAACTTTAAATTTATCAGACATCAAGACTTTTAGACAAATGCTTATCTAATCCCAGTCATCTCTGTAGATCTACTTGCAGTCCCAACACATGGCAGCAGAGCTGAAGGGCTGGCCTGAGCACCTGGCCCTGCAGATACCTGGTGTGAACAAAGCCGCCATCATGGACTACAGCCTAAATGAACACACCTTATTTGTGACAGATGATGCCACTACTTCATTCGGCTCCTTCAAGCTGAAGAACTCGCTCTTGACCTCCCAGGGTCAGCCTCTCAAACTGCTGGATGACACCATCACCGCCATGGCCCTTGACTGGATAACACTTAATGTCTACTGGAGCAGCAACAAACAACCCTGCCTACAGGTCACTGCTGTCACAGGCACATACACAGCTGTTCTCATAAAGGAAGGGATTGGTAGAGTGGGGTCCATTGCCCTTCACCCACCCAGTGGAAGAGTTTGTTTTACAAATAAGGATCTGCAGGCTACAGGCACCATGGCAACAATAGTGTGTGCCAACATGGATGGTGCTGAGCGAAGAGTGGTGTGGAAGGATGCTGTCCAGCCAACATCTCTGGTCTTCTCTAATAACGGGGATAACATTTTCTGGGCTGACACTAGTAAGGTTTACTTAAATGTTTAATTGTTCCTATAGGCAGTTCTTTCACTAACTACTCAGATTCTTCTCAGGTTTGGGGACCATTGGCTCTGTCCTGACTGATGGATCTGGATATAGAGAGATTAAGGTTGACGATGGCCTGGCTGCCATGGCTCTAAGTGAAACCACTCTCCTCTGGATGACCATGACTGGTAATGACTCCAGTAGTATGTACTGTAATGACTAACAATAATTCCTTAACCTTAAATGATCTCTGCTTGGCCAGAGCACAATTTTTATAAGTCACTAATTAATTCATTTTCATGAATTTTCATTCATTTTTTTCCCTTCAGATAAGACCAGGATTTGGTACAGAGAAGATCAGCAGGATAAGAAGTTATGGTTTGAGGTTGGCACACAAGTGGTCAGCTTAAAGGCATTCAGCAAGTCCAGTCAGACGGGTATGTAAGAACCAAAAAATGGGACACCTGCCTTAGATTTAGGCGTTTCTGAATGTCATCTGATACCAAAAACCAAACCTCACAAACTTCTCCAAACTTCTCCTTTGGGGGCGGCTGTGGCTCAGGAGGTAGAGCGAGTCGTCTACTAATCGGAAGGTCAGTGGTTCGATCCCTGGCTCCCCTAGTCTGCATGCCGAAGTATCCTTGGGCAAGATACTGAACCCCACGTTGCCCCCGATGCGTTCATCGGAGTGTGAGTGTGTGTGAATGTTAGTAAGCACTTAAGTGTAGATAAAAGTGCTGTGTGACTGGGTGAATGTGGCCTGTAGTTAAAGCGCTTTGAGTACACAGAATCTGAGTAGAAAAGAGCTATATAAGTACCAGTCCATTTACCATTTAACTATCCATCAGGTTCTAACCGGTGCACAGAAAACAATGGCAACTGTGAGCACCTGTGCCTCGCCACCCCAGCAGGTCGGACGTGCAAATGCTCCCATGACCACATCCTCCTGAATGATACTCACTGCAACCTGGAGCAACGCTGCCCAGCTGGCAGCAGACCATGCCTGGATCAACTCTCATGCCAGCCTGTTGAGAAGTTCTGTGATGGGCATGTGGACTGCACTGACCACTCCGATGAGAACTGTGCGTCTTAAAGTTAAAGCATAAAATGACTTGAGTAGGTAATGACACCTGACTGCTGAACTTATTTCTTGTAGGTGCTGGTATGAAGCAGCGGTCAGGAATCGAGGCCTTTGCTCCCACTCAGCCTCACAGCTCCCCGCCTCCTCCTCCCTCGAGTCTCCCTCCTCTCTCTGAAGTCACAGGTCTGAACACCACGCTGAATGTCAGCAGTCAGCTTGTGAACCTGGACGCTCAACAGTGCAGCCAGAGGCGCTGCAGTGGCAACGGACACTGTGTGGAGATGAAGGGAGTTACCACGTGTGTGTGTTCACTGGGCTACAGTGGTGATTCCTGTCAAGACCATCTCCTAAAAAGCATACAGGGTCCCATTGTCTACGCCGCCGCGGGTCTCTGTGCAGCAATCATGATCATTGTTGCAATAGTGGTGGTTAAGAGGAAGAAGAGCACCAACTTAAGGTTTTTTTTTTCTTTTTTTTAAACTCCCTAAATGATAAATCCAAATGAGATGTAGCAGTCCATCAACTTACTTTTTCCTTACAATATATAGTCTTATTTATTTTATTTTTTCAAAAGGTATTTTGCCATAAATATTAAAACTATTGCCTAATTCTGATAAACTGCTATGACCTGTTAAGTCATGGCCAGAGAACATCTGAAAGTGACCTGTGTTGGCAGTGGATTGTGTTTTGGGCTTATTCTGCAGCATCCAGGGGATGGTGGATCAATCTGGGAATTTTGGAGGCTGTGTCAAATCCTCAACTTCTTCACTGGCAAAAGCCTCAGCCACTGAAGAAGGGACTTTGTAAAACAAAAATCCCTTTGCAATGGGAGATGCTGGGTGTGTGCCTGGTCTGCAGCAGTGTTTAGTTGTGTAGTATTTGTATACTGTAACATGATCAGTCTTAACCACTGATATTTTAACTAAATGTGGCAGATCATTATAAATATTTTACGGCCCTTGTAGCAGCTCTGAGACACTTGGGCAGAGTGGCTCTTTGAGCTAAATGCTAGTGACGGTATGCTATGTGCTCATACAGCATCAGTGTCATATGGATTGGATAGTAGAGATGGGAATGTTTCCCCATTTTTAATAACTGGTGAACATTTATGTCATGATTGTTCATGGTTTAAAATACCACACACTGATTTTATAACTTAGAATTGACCACCAATTAACGGATATGTTGCATCTGGTTTCACTATAATGAACTTATAAAAATGCGTAACCACAGACTGTATATAGAAGATGGACTAAGACAGGTTAGTCAAGTCCCATTTGTGAAACCTTGTGCTGAGCATTTTGGCCACTGAAGTCTTTTAAACCTTTCTCTATTTGACTCTAAATGGGACCATCATTTACACAACTCATGTTGTATTCAGTATGACTTGAAACTAATGATTGAGATCGTCTCATAAATCGAGTAGGGCAATCTTCTCAGACTTCTGTAAAATCGAACTTCCTTCTGCAACCACATTAGCTGCCCCCTGCTGGGGATTAGGAAAATAAGTTTAAAGCAGTTCTGCATTAACTTCAATTTTCAGGCCATGAAGTATTGATGGTACACAAGATGGACATGGCTTCCAAGTCTGAAAACTGAAGCCAATGTGGAAGAGCCTTAAACCTGCATTCCTTAATGGCCACCAGGGGGCGATACAACTAGTTGCAAAAAGATGGGCGGGAAAACGGCCCTCATACTTGACCTGTGAATGTATTCCTGAGCACTTTATGGGCTCATTCATTCATGTCGGGTCATACTGAATTAAAACTAAGTCCATTTGTAAATTTTCATTCATTCTTAGTTTTGTAAAGGCTTATCCAGGATAAGCTCACTAATGGTACTACCACTGGACTTTACAAACCAATACAGATGTATTGAAATATGGCTGGTCAGACCACTGATTGTTTAATATCCGTGTGCAATTTCTCACCCTAGAGAATAGTTAGAGGGGCGAGGAGTCAATCAGCACATACTGTAAACACCCCTAATGCAAATCTGCAAGAACAAACATCACTTGTATTTTTGTAAAAATGCACCACAGTGTAGATGCCGTTACAAGCATCTTGGAATAATCTTTTTAATTACAAGTCGGTAGTCAAGGAGTGCATGGTTTTTACAGTCAGATCCATCCCTCCCTCGTCACATCTGCTTTCAAAATGTCGCGATTGGCGAAAACACTCATCTCAGGGCTTCAGAACGGGACTTCACAAACCAAGGGGTTATGTCACGGAAGTGAGTTTCATCTTTAAAACTGTCTATGCCCTGAAGCTATGTCCATCCTTTTATGTACATTTTATCTGCATAACTCAAAGTATCTAAATTAGGCTTATTTTCTGTGACTACAAAGCTGGCACTGACTAACCACTTAGAACGCAGCAGTCCAAAGTGGGAGTAAGTGGTGTGTGTGTGTATGTGTGTGTGTACACACCAATGAACAAATGCAATGCATTTGTTGCCACCTTGGTATTTACAACACAAATGCAAATATCATGGTGGTAAAGAAAAGACCAGCAAAGTGAGCAGGCTTTGCTCTCCTGGGGCCATGAATTTATGTACAGACTTGCATTGTAATTCACTGGTTCAATTATTCAGTCTATGCAGTTGGATATGGAAAATCTCACTGTTGCCATGCTAGCAGTGTGGCTATGAATGGCAATGTCAAAAATAAAGACTAAATAAGACTACAGTTCCTGCAACAAACATTTAGCAAGAATAATTTGGTGTTTCTACAGTTGACATCTGAGACATTGGAGGTTTGCCACACTTTGCAGCGGAACAGAATTAAACATGTTTTCTTGCTGCAGGAGAGATGGCCCAACAGCAGGAAAGGAGATGAGCATGACTGACCTGGAGAGCAAAATGGAGACCATCCCCACTACCCATACTGCCCCAGCAGATGCAGAAAAAAACAGAGGTGGACCTCCCATAAAACCAGCAGGTTCCCATTTTGTCTTGCTGTACTTGTGGGATAGTCTGACTTTTCTTTTTCTTTGCAGGAAGCGGTATCCTCTGTTGACTCGAGCTGATTTATGGACAAGTGACATTTTAAATAAACCGTCTGCATTTTCCAGTTTCCTGTCATGTTATTTCAGCTTGTTTACTGTTAGACCACCATTGTTGAGTTTGACACGGCACTGCTTTAACACTTGGATCACAATAGCAAGCAAGATTTTCATACACTTACAGATGACTGTTAGTGTTGTTGGAAAATGTCAGTGTCAGTCTGACTAAAGAAATGGGAACAAACTTTGTTTTCACAACAGGCTGCTAGTAAAGTGCCTAAAGATACAATTTAAAATTGATTCTTTGTGTAGTTACAGCACTGGTTCATCCCTTGAGTTAGGTGCCTTTTTATGCTTGAATGATTCACAGGTCAGTATTAAGTGGCTGAACAAGCAAACAAAAAATCCTCTGAAAGTGTGTGCAGATACAAGGACTGGACTGAAAATGAGTGGAAAAAGCAGCCAATGTCCAAAGAAAAACTTTGAAAGACCTTCAGAAAGCCTGGAGAACTATTGCTCAAGACCACTTAAAAAAAAAATTACAAGAAAGTCTAACTCCTTGGAAGCAAAATATAAAGAAATGAGAGGAAGCTATTAAAGACTGTAAATCTCTTGTTGTACAGTTGACACTGAGCATTACAGCTCTGTGTTTATACTAAAAGATTCCAACTGTTGAGTGGATTGTCCTGAAATTTGACAGATATTGTTCCAGTCAGTTAAAATTGCAGTTATGTTGGTCATTAACTTTTCCAAAAAATGTAATCTGTTCAGTACCATGGATTATAACCAGTGACCTTTCGGGTTCCTGATGGAGTACTCTGTGGGGGTTGTCATGCCAAAAACTTGCAGCTGTCTAAAGGAAGAGCAAACCTAGTTAGTTCGAAGTGCTGCTGCAGAGTAAGTACAGTCTCACAGAGCTGCTACTGTAGCTTTAGCTTTTTGTGGCTCAAGACTTGTTTTCGTAGACCGATTAACATACTGTGAGTTTGGCAGAACGTAAAAACTTAATTGATTGAAGCACAAACAGTAAATTACCATTTTATTTAACTTATTCTTTCAACTGGATTTTAAAGAGTGATGGATTTTTTTTGCCCTTGATAAGTCTTTCATCTACATGGCAATCACATTTTCTATGTAAAATGTTCATCAGCAGAGTAACTAGCTGTCAAGCAAATGTAGTGGCATAAAAAGCAACAGCAAAGTAGTTAAAAGATCTACTCCAAACCTATTGCTCATAATAATCCAGTGATGAACGAGTAAGTGATTTTTTTTTTTTTGGACATTTTGCTAGTAATACTTGTGGATTAACTGAACTGTAGTCTTTGTAATGATGCCACAGTTGAGTGACTGAGTCCTGCTTTGGAGTCCATTATTCCAAAACGTATGTAATGGTGCCGACACTGTGGTATATTTTTATGGAAAGTGTATAAGTTTAGAGTCTCTGCTCGTCTGACGTCCCCCTCACCCTCCTATTAACTCTAGAGTGAGACAAACTGCACATTCGTCATTCTTACTGACCTATGGACATTAAACACAAGCAGTGCTCTGACCAGCCATATTTGAATACATCTATTGGTTTGTAAAACCTTTAAGGAGACAATTACTTGCACTGATTCTCACATATCTGACTTGTCATTGTCTTAACCAATTGTTCCTGTAAAGTATGGGGAAAGGTAAATAGTGCACATTTAGAAGGGGATATTGTTTGAATGTACAGAGACATTAGATATTTAACGAACTGCTGGAAGTAAAGCTATGGAATATCAAAACAATCCAAATTATGTAGCTTTTGTTGCACTCGGTGCAAACAGTGTGCATGAAACTTTGCCAAGAATTCCTGAAGCCTTTTAAATCTATTTAAATTCTAAACCATTGTTTAAACCAATACCACAAAACACATGTTTACTATGCTTATGAATAGGCACTTCTGGTGTACTTATTCTTCTATTCTTCATATACAGAATTTTTAGCACTCTAATTTCAGTTTAGCTGGGGGTGTTCAATGATTTAGCTTTCATGGCTTTATGAACCAGAGATAAAGTGCATATTGCATATTATACTGCCAGGAACAGGAACCAAATGATGGACTGGTACCCCCACATAAACAGCCATATAAAAAGAAGCCCAACCCAGATGTTCTATTGTTTGCTTAAGACTGAGAAGAAGTGAACGTTAACTGTATTCCTTTGGTTAAGATTTTAAAATCAGTCTGGAGTGTTTCTGTGGTGAGGAGGATACTTGACCATTAAGGTAGGTTCTGAACAACCTCACCAATATTCAGGAATGCATTTAAATTTAATTCCAAAATGTTTACTTTTTAATCTTTAATTTCTTTAAATATTAATAAATTCATTTAGATATCTTGTTTCAGTTAATGTAGTAATACCATCATTTCAAATTCATAAGGAATTTTAAGCTCAAGCCAGATCAAAAGGAAGGATTTATGTGTGTATTCACCTGTACACAGGTCCATTCTGAGCCAGGACAAAACCCAGTACAAGTTAAAGTTCCACATTCAAAATGCTGCTGAAGTAAATATTAGCAAAGGTTTTTGACAAATTTAAAATGTAAATCAAAGAACAAAGCAGAATATTTGACTTGGAAAGCATTTTTAACTGAACTGTAAAAAGTACACCATTTGCCTTGAAATGTTCTAAGTGTAGATAAACAAAGGACGCATTACCAATTTAGCAATATGGTGCTTTTAGTTTCTGTTTCAGGAAATACAGGAAAATGGCAATGACAGTTCTGGGGCTCACCCTCTGCACTGTCTTCATGGTGACTCTAGTAACACCTAAACCAGTGAGTAGCTATACTACTCTGCTGCTGCATGTTACCACTGTGTAGAAATGTCAGACTTGTGACATTGTTTTATTATAAAACAGATCTGTCTGAATGAAGGTGAGGATTCACCTAAGTCATCAGAATCCAGTGAGTCCAGTTCATCAGAAGAGACTGCCACTCATGGTGGGCCTTCACAGGAATCCCTGCAGCCAGACAAGCCTGGTGCTATGGAGAAGAACAACCCCCTGGACACCGTGCCACTTCCCTCTGCAGATGCAGGGCCTTCTCTGGCCATGCCGGACCCTGAAGACCCACAAACCTCCACTGATGCAGATGCTTCACAACTCGTGCCAGATGATCCTTCTCATACTGCTCTGGGTGTAGACATTTCTCAGGATGTGCCCAATTCTGATCCTATCCAGGACTCTCTTAACACTGACACTACGCACATCCTACCAGACACAGACACCCCACGTCCTTCAGGGCCTTCAGAAACTGGTGTAATCATAGGTACAAATCAACCACAAGTAACCACCACATACCAAGGATCTCCCCTGGGTGCCACTCCACCCTTTCCTACATGTGTCATCCAGCCAACACCTGTATCATTCTCCACTGCTCCACCTCTGGTTGTCCCCATTGGAACCACCCTGACTGGTGGTCCCGTTTGTTTCACTTTCGAGGTCACAACCCCAGAGCCGGATCCACCTAGAGGGGACAGCATTTGACCCCAGCAGAAACTGCTATTCATTTCAGTTTTAGTTCAGCCTGGTTTACCAGGTGAGACCACATTATGGCTGTACATATACACAGCATTGGTTGATACTTAACTATCACCCGTATATAAGCAAAATATCCCAACTACACTTAGTTTTACTTTGATTTCACATTTCCCTTATCAGTGGCAACTGGAAAAATGGTGCTATTGTACATGTTGTATAAATACAATGAACACATTTGAAACTCTTGCAATGATAAAAGTGCAATCACAATAAATGTATTCATAAGCAGCTAAAAATGAAACTGTGATTACATGCTTATCTTCAATCCAATGAACTGTTTAGAAGATGACAGTCCAGTAATTTTTTGTAAAATGTTGTTGTTTAATGGGAGCTTGTATTACAGTCACTGTACAGCTCAGCCAATCCGACGCGTGCAAGGAGCAAAGACAAAAATATAATAGCAATAGAATCAGGGGCCATTCATCACTAGCGTGTTTACTGAAGTCATAAATAATGTGAGAAGAGCAATCGTTTCAGAGTTCAATACAATCTAACTTGTTTTTGCAACCAGAGGAGTCGCCCCCTGCTGGCCATTTGAAAGAAAGCAGATTTAAGGCACTTCAAGCTTCACTTTTCAGACCTTTGAAGCTACATCCATCTTTATTTAATATACAGTCTATGGCCATAACAGAACTTTTACAGTATTGAACTATACAGTACTGCCTGTATGTTTATGAGCAATAAACACTCAATAGCTGAAGGTGGTACAGACAGACATATGTCACATCGTCATCTGCTTGGCTAGCTATAGAACATTATGAGATCCATGGTTATGGACCATTTCAGTTTCAATCACATACATTTACATATGTATATAATTTAGTTGTTTGACTTTTCAATGAAAATTTCCAATTTAAGATTCCACTTTTTGGACTGGCATAGTTATAGTATTTAATCATAAGCGGAGTTTGATAACATTTTTAAAAGACAAAAAGATCAGCAACTTCAGATCTGACGGGGCCTTTGTTTACATTTGGATCAAATGTTTGTCTTTAAACAACAATGTTAACACATTATTCCATTTTCATCTCTTGTAGAGTTAATCTCTGATTTAGAATTGCAGAGAGGGAGATCCACACTGAGAAACTAAAATATGAACTGAGAACTCTGTTGAAGACCATTATTTGCCATTTGTTAATTCTCTAACAGGGCATCCACGCAAGAAACAACACAAGCTGACCAGTGCCAATGACAGACACACATTAATCAACTTTACTGAGAGCGTTTAAATAGGATGTATGGCACAGACACTGAACTCAACAGATGTGTCAGGCTCTCATAACTAGCCACAACTGCTACATCATCGACAGTCCAAAGACCTTCTCTGGTTTGTCTCAGGGCTGTGTGGTGTTTGCATGTTTCAACCATGCCTCAGTCTATAAACATGCAGGTCATATGCGTCTAAATTGTCTTTCGTAGTCAGTATGGCGATCCTGTCCAGGGAATCCCACCCAGTGCATCCTGGGAAAGGTTCCATCCCTGGAGAGCATTAGCAGGTACGGAAAACAGATGAACAGATTTTTATATGTACAAACTAGGAACACTGGCTCTACTATTAAACTAAATGTATGTTAAGTGTACCAGTAACCATGCCATCCACTATGGCTGAGCAGGTACTCTTAATGTTGTGTGGGAGACTCGTGTTGATCGTGCTGCTGTGGCTCTGCGTCCTCCTGCAACTGGATGAGTCCTCCGTCCTGCGCTGTGTTGTAGGAGCCACAGCCGGTGCATTTCATTCCCAGCACGTGGAACGGTACAGTGCAGTGGGCTTGGCAGTCGTTACATATAATCTAGAGTAAGGAAAAAAAAATTGAATAGAAAGACTACCACTTAGATACTCATAACGGTCACCACAGTCCATTTTTGCTGAATCTTACAAACTGGATTGAATTAAATAAAAAAAATAATTAAGAATGTCAGATCATTCATGAAATGAGCCACCTTTAACTAAGCTGAATAATACACTAGCACTGTATTGCTTTACTGAGGTCTTACTTTGACCATTGCTCCCTGGTATTCAGTGGGCATCGGAGACTGAGCGATCTCTTTGTCTATCTGTTCCCAGTGGTCCTGCATGTCCCAAGCAGAGTGCATACACAGAGGGCAGCGATACGCTCTGAAACAGGAAAAAAATAATGTAGAAAGCCACCAGTAACCAAATAACAGGACACAACAATTCATGTACTGATCTTTCCTTTCATCATTTGCTCTGATATTACTTTCCCTGTCTCCTGTTCTTGCCATCACCTGTAAAAAGCTGATCAGGAACCTGTTTTTCTTTTTTCTTTTTTTCCCTCTGTGTACCAGGTAGCTTGTTCAGGAGAAATCTTCTTTTGGGAAACCTTACCCTGATTTCAGAAATCTTGTTTCTATTTTACTTGATATTTAATAAATCAACTTACTAGGAAAAGCAGACTATAACCTTCACTTAATTGCAACAAGACCACATTTTACCAAACTAAACAGTCACCAGAAAAAGGGGCTCATTAGACATACCCTGTTCTGACCATGTCATCAAAGCAGGTCCTGTGGAGGAACGTAAACAAAGGCATTGTTACTTATATGTCATAAGACATCATGAACTATTGAAGATAAACTACTACAGATGGGCCAAACCAAACCATAGCAGATATTTTTACCTGCAGTAAAAATAGTGTGAGTGGTACTGTTTTTATCTTGTGAGTGTCATTATAGCAAAATGTGCTCTTGGAAACTGTGGCAGGAGTTACCACAAAGGCAGTTTTGATTGCTCTGGCTGATGTTTATATATCTGTGTGTACACAGATACTGTCAGTGTGATAGCGTCCCAACTGTGCACCGATCGGATATTTTGGTCAGATATGGTCTGATCCTGACTCAAAAACTTAGACTGCATATCCGTGACAACAGCCCCATATGTTCTATTCAACTCTGTGTTGCTCTGTGTTTACTACACCACGTGTCAGCAGCAGTTCATTGGTTGCTAGAGAGCTAAAGTAGCACGGAGGAAGCTTACAGCAAAGGGTCTGAAGTTTGGAGGTTTTTCAAGCTTGTGACACCAACAAGCCTTATCCATCCCACAATTTTTTTAATTTGTAACTCCTCATATGAGGTTTATCTTTATCTGATGTATGCACATGTAACACATCTTTCTATTCTTATTTTAAAGATTTATTTCTAATATTGTAGGTTCTTTACCTTATAATATACAACTGTTGTGGTGAACTGATGCTATATAAATAAAACTATATTGAATTTAAATTGGATAGACACTGTTTTTTTTTTGTTTTTTTTTAAAAAACCTTGCATACAGTGTAATCGATCTGTACAGGAGTCTGACATGTGTCCTAAAATTATGTCCTGTTCCTGCAGTTTCATTTAAAGAGCAACTTGAAGGTTAAATTATTCTTAGTACATCAATCAATCAGTCAGATTTTATTTGTGTAGCACCTTTCATGCAGGTCAGTGCAGTTCAAGGTGCTTCACATATGACTGACAAGCTGATAAGACATAACATGAACTTATAACAAATTAATATGCAACAACAAGCAATGTTAAAATAAGTTAAAAATCAAAACATCAAAGAAATGTATAAAAATGTATTTAGAATTTAAATGTCCTTAAAAAACTTTAAATCAAAATTAGAGTATATATGTAATATTTCTAGGAAATGAGAATCATAAACTAAATCTGCTTTGCTACAGGTAGAGTGGAGGAGTGAAAGGTGAGATATTTTGCACAGAAAAAACAAAACAAAAAAGTGGTTGATGCAGTAGAACTAAGGTCTAAGGGTAAAAAAGTAAAGTGTCAGGAAATGCTATGACTTAATACTGTTTCAGTTGTTCAGCTGATATCTGTCCACTTATGTTAACTAATTACAGTAAAGCTAAATCATTCATCATTGTACATCAACATGTAAAAGTCTCTTTATGCTGTGTGTATTTCCCTCTCACTCACACACTACTGATAAAAAGATGCACAATTTAACCCCATTAACCCCAAACCAAACCTACTTGTGTAAAAGATGGCCACATGGAAGAACATGAGCACCAATTCTGGATGTGTGAATATCCTGTGTGGAAAAAAAAAGAAAAGAAAAGAAGAATATTTATATCAAACTGTAGAGAATGGAATTAAATAAAATCCAACATCCCTCTCTCCTTATGTCCTATTTACGCTCTCACCTCCATGCAGACAGGACAGTTCTGCCTTGAAACATTTTCAACACACTGAAACATAAAAAAATAACAGTAAATTAAAACAGTGAGGGTACTCATTTGCTCAGAATACATTAGATGTACCTGAATCAGGAACACAGAGTGATAATCACCTTGTGGTTTCCTTGCAGATCCTGGGCTAAACATAAGTTGCACTTCTCGCAGTGAAAGTATTTCTCTCTGGGCCCAATCCTGCAGAGGCAGAGTTCAAAACTCACTCAATGACCAATTTTGACGTCAGCTGATTCCAGAACAATGAAATTCCAGGAGGATAATTCAACCACAACAGCACTATGATTTTGTCTCTGATAGGTAGGAATTACTGCAGCAAGAAAATGACAAATTTTGTGAGAAAACATTAAAAAGATATTTCCTCAATATCTATATCATTGTTATTATCTCTACTAAAGTTACGAAAAGAAACATTTACAAGATATAAACACATATTATATGCAATCTGTACCATTTCTTACCTGCAGATTCCACAGGGCTGACAGTGATACTGCTTCTTATCCTTGTCGAACAAGTGGCAAATGTCGCAGTAATACTCCCCAAACTGCAACTGACACTGCTGACAAGTCTGTTGTGTCTATAAAAGTATGACATTTCTACAGTTTTTTTCCCTTTCATGTAAGCTAACCACAAACAACAGTACAACTCAAACACCGAGTGGTCCTGCTGTAACTGACGGTGGAGCTGAAACATGTTGACTAGAGATGTTTTTCCACAGTTACCTGCTGCACCATCTGACACGCTGAGCACTGCACCTCTCTGACTTTGAATCGATCCATCTGGTGGTTCTCCTCAGCATCGTGGCACAGCCGACACACATACAGTTTTCCGCAGCAAGGTGCCTGCAATAGAAACATCAATACGCAGGGCACAGTCAATGGTGGGTATGTTAGTCATACTCCTATCACAGGTTATGCTGATGCAGTGGCTTAACAATAAGTCACTATGCTGCTGCAGATTGTGTATATATGTAACAAAAATGTTGTTGTTTTTTTTTTAAGCTATGTTGCTTATGCAAATTTGAGCCCCCACGAACAAAAACAAACAAACAAATGTCTTCTTATTTCTCCATTCTTCACCTCCTTTGTCTTTTTGCTTGTTACCCAGAAATCGATCTCAGCACACCTTGTCAAAGGATGTTTCAATTTCCAATTTCAATGAACCAAAGTGAATTTAGGGCTGCACAATTAATTGAAATTTAATCTCGATCACAATTTTGGCTTCCCACAATCAAATGAACATGATTGAGTGACATTTAAAATGTGTGCACTGCCGAGAGAATGCAAAGCAAAAGCAAAATCACTGCCTGACCACGCACCTGCATGAGCCAATCACAGCTGTTCCCTGCACCTCAAAGCTTGAAGTTTCCTGGACTATTCCGGACGAGTGAGACTACATTAAAAGAACAGATATTCAACAAAAGTCAAATGTCTGGCAGAAGGTGAAGAGCTTGTTCCTCAAATTGGATCATCATCCGTTGTTTGGAAATACCTGAGATTTAAGTGTGTAGCTAACGAAGGCTTCAGGAAAACAGTCAACATCCTGGATGTGTTATCCCCTCACACAATTATTTTTCCAAAGTGGCAATACCAGCGCTGCGTGCAAAACATCCCAGGGGAAATAAAGAGGGATCTCACAGCTGCCGAGTACTTTGCTTCAAGTTTTATTCACATCCATCATGCAGGTACAATGAATGGGGTGAGACTTTATATTCTGCTTCTAGGATGTGCACTTAGGCCAGGTGAATAAACACCTTATTTTTCTGCAAAGATTAATTAACAGGAATGTAGCACAATGTAACGGTGAAAGCAGTGACCTGGTGGTTTAATTTTGTGTTAGGTTTTAGTACGAGTTTTTTTATTTATATTTTTTATTTCTCCTTCTAAGAGGTGCACTGGATTTAGGTGAATACGGAGGACCAATTTTATTTTGATGCAAAGATTTGTACAGATGTGAACGCAGTGTTTTGCTTACACCACAGTGCAATGAAAACATTTTGTGTTAGTAAAAAAAAAAAAAAAAAACTCAATGAATAACTGACAAATAATCGTGCAGCCCTACATACAGTAACTCACCGTTGCTATAATGACAGCCTTCAGGATTACCATTGATTTAACTAAGTTCAATGTGACTGACAAACACACACACACACACACACACACACAAAAGTACATTGCTATCCATTAGGAGTAAATAGTTAAAAATAGTTTGGAAAATGCATCTTTTATTCTTCACTCTAT